>UFQX01001049.1:0-115058 GCA_900497675.1 Arapaima gigas
CTTCCTCCGGAAACCCTGTTCGACTTCAACCGAAATCCGTGTTCGGCTTCGCCGAAATACGCACTGATGTGGGGTGGCACCTTCGTCGGGATGGTGGCCGTGGGTTGGTGGATGGCCTTTGATCCAAGCTTGGGGTAGTGAGTATGAGGCTGTACTGCATGTGGCAGGCCGGGATGGCGGGGAAGGCGATCAGCGGCACGGAGGTTTCCGATGCGCTTTACGCGGACAGCTTTGGCATGACATTGAAGTACGGGCCGAACCGCAAGGCGATGCCGGACCTGGTTTAAAAGTTTGCCTACTCGATGCCGAAGCCATGAGCATGCTTGCCGTGCTCGACGAACGTATTGAGGCGCTACGCTCCATCGAGCGGCGTGAAGCGCTGGCGCAGGGCCTGATCGACCGATTCGTGTTGTCGCTGCGCGAAGAGTTTGACGGGGCTGCAGTTCGGCCGGTTGTATCTCGGCCCGCCGTAGTGCAGCCAGCCCGGGACCCAAAGGTCTATGGTGTCTACCGTGATCCGGCAACGGGGCAGACATGGGACGGGGCGGCTCGACAGCCGAAGTGGCTGAAAGGTAAGCAATGCGAGTTGTATTTGGTAATCGGATGAAATGTGAGGACAGGTGATGCCATGCCCGGGGTGAGCAAAGAAATATCTCGCTCGAAAAGTGAAGGCGCACCCGGACGCGTTTCAACGACACGCATCGCAGTTAGCCGGCCTACAGCGATGGCCCGGTGGGTGCCGGTGCCAGCACTGCCGCGCCCCGGCACTACCCAAACTGCTTAAGCAATGCGCCACCAACCTTGATCGAGGGCCGGGACCGGCGCAGCATCACACCTGATGACATTTCTCAGTGAGGACGCTTCCGTGCTATTCGGGCCGTGGAAGCCGGTGGCGTCAACTGCTCGACCTGGCCGATCAGAAATTCGCTGCGATTCGCAGGTCAAGACGCGGATGTCGATAGGCGAGGCGGCACTACAATCGGTTTTGAAAGATATATTCGATTAATATAGCCGTTTTTATTAAAAATAGAGGGTGTGATGCGACCTGAGAGAAATTTGAACCGCCGAGTGATGTCTTGGTGCCTGGCTGCTGCCTTTGCTGTCGTGCCGATGGCATCGAACGCGGCGAACGAGGGGGCCGCCAATGCACTGCAGGATGCGGTCGGTGAGTACGCCTACGACAAGACGCCGGAAAAACTGTCCGCCATCAGAAACTTGTTGGATAAGGGTGCAATGCCCGATATCCAGACGGTCTTTCTCGCGTCGTATTACAAGGCACCCGAGGCGCTGGACCTGCTGCTCGCGAAGGCGCCGCAACTGGTGAACGAGCCTGTTCAGGGTAATGGCGAAACACTGCTGCTTTCCGCGTTGAACAATGTCCAAGGGCCAGCGGTTTCTCCGGATGAGGAGCGGATCATCGATCGTCTGATCAAGGCCGGAGCCAACGTGAATGTCATCGCCCAAGGCGGCACCCAAACACCACTGATCGCAGCGGCGAGTGGCGGGAGCAGGGCATTTCCGCATCCTGACCTCGTGCAAAAACTTTTGCACGCGGGCGCAGACCCGAAACTGACCACGCCGAACGGCTTTACCGTGCTCACGGGCAACGGTGCAACGAATCTGGAGGTCATCAAGCTGCTGATTGCGGCCGGCGCGGATCCTTTTGCAGTGTCGGCTGTCGGTTCGACGCCGCTGCATTTCGTCTGTACTCGAACGGCATACGAAATGTCCGGCAAGCCTGACCCGCAAGCGAGTCAGCGCATCGCCTTGCTCCTCAAGCCAGGCGCATCCATCGATGCCACGTACCCGCAAAAGCGTCCCTTCCCGGTGAAGACACCGCTTGGCGAAGCGGCCACCTCCGCTAATCCCGATTGCGTCAAAGCCTTGCTGGATGCGGGCGCAAAGAAGACGGCCCTGGCGTTTGCCGATAGCTACGTTGCTGCAGACCCTTCCGTAAAGGGAAAAACGGTCCAGCAGATTGTGCTGTCCTCCGCAAAGAAGTATCCGTCGTTGTATTCGCCAGAGATCGTCAAGCTCTTTGAGTAACGAGGAAGGGCCCGGTCTTTGATACAAATCGTCAGCAATCTCGTGTTCTGCGTGTTGGCCATTCTGTTTCTGCTATGGCTATGTGGAAGGATACGCGACCACCTTACCGAGAGCAGACGGGTCGCCGAACGCACCCTGACACTGGCGCAGTATCTGCAGAAGTACCCACGATGCAGGACTTCGCGCGGCATTCAGTGCGCCGTCTTTAAGTCGATGAGTATCAGGAACTGGGGCCTGAAGGGAAGGGCTGATCCTCGTCGCATCTTCATCTGCAACCACTGCAACACGAGGCTTTACCGTACCGATAATTGGTGAATGAAGAGGGTGGTGCGAGCATCGATGCACTTGCTCGCACTCGCTCGCGATTCAAGAATAGTTGTCCCAAGAACGGGTGCACGCATATTCCCGACGCGGAGGATGGCGGGCGGGGCGGACATTGGCGATCCGATTGTTTTGAATTGGGGCAGCGACATGGGAGTAACCAGTGCGCACAAGAACTTTCTACAAGTTTCTGACAGGGGGGCTGGCAGCCGCTATTTCGACAGTTTCGGCAGGTGCAGGTCTGCGGGCGGCTTGGGCGGCCCACGAGAGCTATGCGAGCAACAAGTTGCTTTACCGCCCGTATGCGATCACGACGCAGTACTTCGACGACACGAGTCGGAAGTACGGCATCTACCTGTCGAATGCGGGTCTCGGCCCGGCGATCATCAAGAGCATGACGGTCACGGTAGGCGACAGGAAATACACAGGGCTGGGCCCCAGCATCTGGCCGCAGTTTCGTGCTGATATGGGGGTGAGCACAACGGACTGCTTCAGGACGGGGTGGCCTCTCCAAGATGGCGTCGTGAAGGCGGGTGAGGAAGTGCCGCTTTTCACGCTATCGAGTGTGGCAAAGCTGGCGTGCCACGAACAGATGCTGAAACTGCTCGCCAACAACAGCATCGTCATCGAGATCAAGTTTGCGTCGCTATACGGCGACGAATTCTCGACCACGGGAGACATGCGTCTCAATGACGCGACGGCTGGTCAATTGATCGAGCAACTCAGGCATTACCAGTGAAACGCCGTGCCAGGTTGATTTCCTGTGTCGCGAGCAATGCCTTGCTGCCTTGGTACGGTCAAATCTGAGAGGGGGGATATGCAAGACATCGCTCGTAAGGGCGCCATGACCGACCACGGCGGCGTGGCCATGCAAGGCTTCGTCAATAGCGACTCAACGGCGGGAAGATCGCGGTCCTGGGGCACCTGGTGAACCGCCCGAAGTGCAAGGGCGTTTTTCCCATCGCGGAGGGCGGCCCGAACTTTGACATTGATGGCATGCAGGTGGCGCTGCACAACATGAAGACTGCCTGCGGCGCCCGCTTGATCGCCGGCGGTTCGATGGGCAGCGCGGGCCGATTTCGCAACAATGAGCTGATCTGCGGCTACGGCTTCCTGCTGGCGCTGCAGCTCGATGAGTGCGAGCTGGTCAATCGGGAGCGCGACGACCTGCATCGAGAAGTCGCGCGCCTGCAAGGCAGCCGGCTGCTGCAAACGCAGTAGTAGGACGCCATGGAGCGCCTGAGCGAGCAGGTGCTCGCACGCGACACGCCAACGCTCACACATACGGGCGGCGGAAACCGCCTGCTGGTACGCCGTTATCGCTACGACGCCGGCGGCCAGCTCGCCGAAATCAACGATACGCGGAGCGGCCAGCTCGTCTAGACGGGGCCGGACTAAAGCCGGCATCGGTGCCGGACCGGCTCACCCGGCAGCAGCATCGAAGGCAAGCCGGTTGCTCGTCTGGGCGATGCCATCAGCGATGGAGGTACTCTCATCGAAGGTGACGTTGGATGGTTAGTGGAATAACCCTGACCATTGAATTGAACCACCCGAGCCGTGGCTACGCGTCCAGCACCGACAAATCCCGCGGCAACCCACGCTTGAACATCGCGAGAATCACGCGCGCCGCCTTCGGCGGCAGCGTGATCGCATGGCGCACGGCCGCCGCGATCTGGATCATCATCAGCTCGGCGAATGCGCTCCGTTGCGCATGCGGGGTGTCGGGCGCCACTTCTCCCAGCGCATCCGCGAACAACCCCGCCAGGAACGCCCCATCGGCCCGGTCGAGCGCCTGCAGCGCGCGGTCGGCCTGCGTGGCCCGCCAGATGTCGCGCATCAGCGGCTCGTCGACGAACATCCGGTAGTAGCTGTCCGTGATGCGGCCGAGCGTGGCGTGCAGGTCGTCGAGCGTCTTCATCTTCGCGAGGTCACGCCGCACGCAGTCGTGGCCAGCCTCGTTGTAGCGCTCCGCAAGCGTGCCGATCACGGCCGCCTTGTCCGGAAAGTACTGGTACAGCGAGCCGAACGAGATGCCGGTGCGTTCGACGATGTCGCTCATCCGGAACGCATCGCAGCCTTTCTCGATCATCACCTCCGACGCGCACGCGAGGATGCGCTCGAACCGCTCGCGGCTGCGCTGCTGCGTCGGCACCAGCCGTGCGCGCGCCGGCGCATCTGCGGGATCCGCTGCCGCTGCTCCGGGCTCGCCGTTCGGCCCCGATTTTTGTCGGCCCATGCCGCCTCCAGAAAAACTTGACGTTGCTAATGCGAGAGTCTATCGTGTTTTTAAAATACGAGACATTCTCGTGTTTTCACCAAAGGAGACGGTCATGTCGGCACTTCCCATCCTCATCGTCGGCGGTTCGGGCAAGACGGGCGCCCGCGTCGATGCCCGGTTGCGTGCGCGCGGCGTCGCGACCCGGCCCGTGTCGCGCACGTCGGCCGTCCGCTTCGACTGGACGGTACCCAACACGTGGCCCGCTGCGCTTGAGGGCGTATCAGCGGCCTACGTGACCTACCAGCCCGACCTGGCCGTTGAAGGCGCTGTGGACGCGATCGCAGCCTTTGCCCGGCTTGCCCGCGAAAGCGGCGTCGAGCGCGTGGTGCTGCTGTCCGGGCGCGGCGAGCCTCGCGCGCAGGCCGCCGAGGCTGCGCTGCAGGCGTCGGGCGTGAATTGGGGCGTGGTGCGCGCGAGCTGGTTCAACCAGAACTTCTCCGAGGGCTACCTGATCGACGGCGTGCTGGCCGGTGAAGTCGCGCTGCCGGCCGGCGCGGTGCGCGAGCCGTTCGTCGATGCGGACGACATCGCGGACGTCGCCGTGGCCGCGCTCACCGATGCGCGCTTCGCGAACCGCGTGATCGAGGTCACGGGGCCACGCGCGCTGACGTTTGCCGAAGCGGTCGGCGAAATCGCACGGGCCGCTGGCCGGCCGATCGTCTATCGCGAGATTCCCGCCGATGCGTTCGTCGCCGGATTGCGCGAGGTCGGCGTGCCGGAGCCGATCGTCGCGCTGCTCGACGATCTGTTCAGCGTGGTGCTCGACGGGCGCAACAGCGCGGTGACGCACGGTATCGAAGCGACGCTCGGGCGGCCGGCGCGCGATTTCGCCGACTATGCGCGTGCGACGGCCGCCACCGGCGTGTGGAGCGCACGATCATGAGCGCGTTCGTGACCGCCGCATTGCTGTGGGGCTCGGCCATCGGCTGCGGGCTGATGGCGGGCGTGTATTTCGCGTTCTCGACGTTCGTGATGACGTCGCTCGGACGGATCGCGCCGCAGGCCGGCGTGGCCGCGATGAACGCGATCAACGTCGACATCGTGCGTTCGCCGTTCATGCCGCTGTTCCTCGTCACGACGCTGATGGCGCTTGCACTGGTCGTGCTCGCGCTGTTCGATCGCGAGCAACCGGGCGCGATGGCGGCGGTCGCGGGCGGCGTGCTGTACGTGTTCGGGATGTTCGCGGTGACGATGGCCGTCAACGTGCCGCTCAACGATGCGCTCGCCGCGGCCGATCCGTCGACCGCGCAGGGCGCGGCGCTGTGGACGCGCTACGTGCACGACTGGACGAAGTGGAATCACGTGCGCACGGTGGCGTCCGCGGCCGCGTGCGCGTTTTTCATCGCGGGGATTGCGGCGCGGTAGAAGGGGACGAGAGACGCCCTACGCATAAAACGCCGACGGCGACACGCCGAAATGCCGCTTGAACATCGCGGAGAACGCGCTCTGGCTGCTGTAGCCGTGATCCATCGCGACGGTCAGCACCTTCTCGCCGTGCGCGAGGCGCTTGAGCGCGAGCAGCAGCCGCGCCTGTTCGCGCCAGCGGCGGAAGCTGAGCCCCGTCTCGCGCCGGAACGCGCGATGGAGCGTGCGGACCGACAGGCCGAGCAGGTCGGCCCATTCGGCGATCGTGCGCAGGTCGTCGGGCGCGGCGACGAGCGCGTCGCAGATCGTCCGCAGGCGCGGGTCGTGCGGCCACGGCAGGTACAGCGGCAGCAGCGGCGCGACCGTCACCTCGGCGAGCAGCAGGTGCATCAGGTGATCGTGGCGCGAGCCCGGCGCATAGTCGAGCGGCACGTCCACGGCGGCGAGGATCAGCTCGCGCAGCAGCGGATGCACTTCCACGACGCAGCTCCGCGCGGGCAGGTGTTCGACCGCGCCCGGCTCGACGAACACGGTGCGCATCTGCACGTCGCCGCTCATCTGCACCGTGTGGTCGAGACCGGCTTCGAGCCACACGCCGCGCGTCGGCGGCACGACCCACGACGCGCCTTCGGACTGCACGTGCATCACGCCCTCGATCGCATAGAGCAGTTGCGCGCGGCGATGCCGGTGCGGCGCGATCGACGTGCCGTGCGCGTACGTCGCCGCCATCGCCGACACGGGCATCGGCGTCGATTCGAACCGCAGGTGGGCACCGGGCGGGGTGGACTCGAGTGTCCGATTGGCGACAAGTCGTGACATTTTGGCGAGAGACAGGCGGTTGGGCGGGCGGGCACGATGGCGTTCCGATCCACGCCAGACCCCTGTCAGGATATTAATCCGTCAAATGCGATGAACAAGTCTCCTTTTCTGTTTCCCTTCTGCGCGATCGCGCTGTGGGCCGGCAACGTGGTCGTGTCGAAGCTGTCGGCATCGACGATCGATCCGTCGGCGATCACCTTCTACCGGCTGCTGCTCGCCGTCGCGCTGATGAGCGTGTTCACGCTGCGCCCCGCGTGGCTCAATCGCGCGGCGCTCGCCGCGCATCTCCCGAAGCTCGCGGTGCTCGGCTTTCTCGCGATGGCGCTGTTCCAGAGCCTGTCCTACGAGGCCGCGAAGACGACCAGCGCGACCAACATGGCGATCATCACGGCGCTCGTGCCGCTGATGACGATGCTGCTCAGCTCGCTGCTGCTCGGCGATCCGCCGGGCGCAGGCATGGTCGGCGGCGGCGTGCTGTCGCTCGCGGGCGTCGTCTACCTGATCGCCGACGGGCATCCGACGACGATCGCCGCGCGCGGCGTGCACACGGGCGACCTGCTGATGCTGGCCGCGTCGGCCGCCTATGCGTTGTACGGCGTGCTGCTCAAGCGCTGGCGCATCGGTGCGCTGCCGGCGTGGCAGTCGACCTACGTGCAGGCGCTCGCCGCGCTCGTCTTCATGGTGCCGATGCTGCTGCGCTTGCCCGCGCAGGCGGCGTGGCCCACGCGTGCGAGCGTGCCGCTGATCCTGTATGCCGGCGTGCTGGCGTCGGTCGTGCTGCCGTATCTGTGGATGCAGGGCGTGCGGCTGCTCGGCCCGAGCCGTTGCGCGATGTACATGAACCTGCTGCCGGTGATGACGGCCGGCGGCGCGATCGTGCTGCTCGGTGAATCGCTGCGGCTGTATCACCTGATCGGCGGCGGTGTGGCGCTCGTCGGCGTGGCGATCGCGCAGCGGTTTCCGTTCCCGGCGAGCGCATCGCAAGGGGTGCGGCAATGAGCGGCGACCGCGACATGCAGAACCTGATGGCCGCGCTGCCGGACGCGCGCGCCTCCATGGAGGGGCCGGCGCTCGTGCATCAGCTCGAACGGATTGCCACTGCGCTCGAAGCGCTCGCGGGCACCGGCCAGCCGGCGCCCGTCGATTTCGACGCGGCCGTTGCATTCCGCTGGCGCGGCTTCGACGGCGGGCCGCGAGCGGCGCCGCTCGAACCGGTCGCGGCGCCCGCGCTCATCGCGTTCGATGCGCTGCGCAACGTCGAGCGGCAGGTGGCGATCGTCGAACGGAACACGCGGCAGTTCGTGCGCGGGTTCGCGGCGAATCATGTGCTGCTGACCGGCGCGCGCGGCACCGGCAAGTCGTCGATCGTGAAGGCGTGCCTGCATGCGTTTGCACCGTATGGGCTGCGGCTGATCGAGGTCGGCAAGGAACGGTTGGGCGATCTGCCGGCGATCGTCGAGCTGGTGCGTGCGCGGCCCGAACGATACATCGTGTTCTGCGACGACCTGTCGTTCGAGGCGGGCGAGACCGGTTACAAGGAACTGAAGACGGTGCTCGACGGCTCGGTCGCGAGCGACCTGTCGAACGTGCTCGTGTACGCGACGTCGAATCGCCGCCACCTGATGCCCGAGCAGGCGAGCGACAACGCGAACGTATCGCGCGCGGAGAACGGCGAGCTGCATCCGGGTGACGCGGTGGAGGAGAAGATTTCGTTGTCCGAGCGCTTCGGAATCCGGGTGACGTTCTACGGGTTCACGCAGGACGCGTATCTGGCTGTTGTCGAAAGCCGGCTTGGCGAGGCCGGGTTCGATGCGGAGCAGATTCGCGCGGCGCGCGAACCGGCGCTGCAGTGGGCGCTGGAACGCGGTGCGCGGTCGGGACGGATTGCCGTGCAGTTCGTGCGGGATTATGCGGGGCGGCTGGCGGAAGAAAGTGACGCGGATGAGAGCGCACGCGCGTTGCGAGCAAGCTGAGTGGGGCGTTACAACACCCGCTCCGACAACACCCGGAACGCGACGTCCGGCACGACGAAGCACATCGGCTCGCCGGTCGCGCCGATGCGCGCGAGGAACTCGCCGCCGCCAACGGGTTCGACCGGTTTCAGCGGCCGGACCGCGTCGATATCGATCGGCAGGTCGATCGACGCATGCGCGAGGCGGTCGCAGTCGGCGACATGCGCGACGGCCGCGTGCTGCAGCGACAGGTAGGCGACGGCGTCGCGCCAGCTTTCGAAGAACGGCGCGAACGCCGCAGGCAGCGTGTCGTCATCCGACATGGCCGCCGAGCAATGAAAATCGGGCGCGCTCCCGCTACCGCCCGACAGCCGCGTTCGATACCGTCCGTCCTGCACCGCATGCGTGAAGCGCTCGGCGAGATGCGACGGCAGCGCATCGCTGAAGAGCCGGCTGCCGAGCGCATAGAGCGGATGGTCGAACACGTTCTTGACGAACAGCACCGTGCGATCGGCCGGTACGCCACCCGGCAGCGCATCGACATAAAGCCGCCAGTTGCTCTGCAGCGGCGACGGGAACACGCGCCGCAGCGGGCCGGCGATGCGCGGGCCGAAATGGCGGTGCGCATAGGTGAGGATCGTGAACGGCGTGCGGCCGTCGCGGCTCGCGAGCGTGACGCCACGCGGCACCAGATGCGCGACGGCGGCGACATCGACGAGCCACGTGCAGTACACGACGTTCTCGACCTCGCTCGCGAGCTGCAGAAACGGCAGGCGCGACAGCAGCGCGCGGCGTGAGCGCAGCAGCGGGCGGCTCGCGACGAGCCGGTTGGCGAGGCGGCCGACGGGGCCGGTGGACGGGGAAACGAACGCGTTGTCATGGAGCATGAGCGGCATTGTGCCGGTGGCGCGGGGCGAGCGGAAGAGGCGAGGCCGCGCGTCGATCAGTCGGCTTCCCCTTTTCGGCTTCCCGTCTGCGCGATCGTGCCGTGGGCAGGCAACATCGTCGTATCCGCGCGCCCGGTGTTTGCCGCGGGCCCGAAGCGCGTCTCCCAGCCGCCGCCGAGCGCCTTGCACAGCGTGACGAGATGCATCGCCGCCTCGGCCTCGCTGGTCTCCTGCTGGCCTTGCGCGTCGAACAATTGGCGCTGGGCGTTGAGTACGTCGAGATAGTCGGCCGCACCGGACCGGTATTGTTGCTGCGCAATCGCGAGCGCGCGCTGGTTCAGCGTCACGATCGCGACGAGTCGATCGTGACGCTGCTGTTTGGCGTGATAGACCACCAGCGCATCGTCGACCTCGCGCCATGCTTCGAGCACGGTGCGCTGATAGACGATCGCGGCTTCCTGCTGCTGTGCCCGGCGCAGGTTCAGCATGCCGGTCAGGCGGCCGCCCTCGAAGATCGGCAGCGAGATCGACGGCCCGACCACGAACTGCCCTGACGCCCAACTGGCGAGACTCGACAGCTGGAGGCTCTGGAAACCGGCACTGCCGTTCAGCGTGATGCGCGGATAGAAGTCGGCCTGCGCCACGCCGATGGCGGCGGTCGCCGCATGCAGCTGCGCCTCGGCCTGACGAATGTCGGGCCGGCGTTGCGCCAGTTCGGACGGCAAGCCGATCGGCACGCTTGCCGGAAGCCCGGGCACCGCATGCGGTGCGTCGAGGATCGGATCCAGCGCGCCAGGCGGTTGCGCGAGCAGCACGCCGATTGCATTCGCGCGTGTCGCGCGACGCGATTCCAGCATCGGCAGCCGGCTCTCGATCGAGGCCACCTGCGCAGCCGCATTGGCCACGTCGAGGTCGGTCGTCACACCGTCCTTGCGGCGAATGCGGACGAGTTTCTCCAGGTCCCGCGCGATGGCGAGGTTCTGCCGGGCGATCCGCAACTGGGCCTGCGCGTCGCGCAGCTCGAGGTAGTCGCGTGCGAGTTCCGCGCGGGCCGACAGCAGGACCGCGTTGCGCGCTTCGTACGAGGCCTGGGTGAGCGCATCGGCCGCTTCGACGCCGCGCCGCACGCGCCCCCACAGGTCGAGTTCCCACGACGCATCGAAGCCGGCCTGGTAGAGGTTATAAGCCGGCGAGCCCGACGAGCCGGGCGCGGCGGCCACGCCGAACGGCGTATCGCCCGAGGCCGACTGCGTCGGTGCCGCGCTCGGCGTGACGCCGAGCAGCGACAGGATGCCGTTCTCGCTGCCGCGCTCGCGATCGTACGAGCCGGCCGCGGCGAGCGTCGGCAGCTCGGCCGCGCCGGCAACGCGCCGTTCGGCCCGGCTCTGCCGCAGCCGTGCCGACGCGGCCGCGACGTCGAGATTGGCGTCGGCCAGGCGCTGTTCGAGCGTATTCAGCACGGGGTCGTCGAACAGGGTCCACCAGTCGGCGTCGAAGGCGGCGTCGACGGGCTGGCTGGGGGCTTGCAGGGTTTGCGTGCGTGCAAACACGGGCGGTACCGTGCTGGCCGGCGCCTCGAAGTTCGGCCCCATGGTGCAGGCCGTCAGCGCGGCGCCGGCGATGAGCGCAAGCGTCGCCGCGCGCAGGATGCGAATGGGGTTCATCGTTGCGCCTCCTGCCGGGTCGCGGTCTCGCGATGCGCGCCGGTGTCGACGCTCGCTTCGACGGACAGGCCCACGCTCAGCGCTGCGGCCTGCTCGTGCGGCCCGTCGATGGCGATCTTGACCGGCACGCGCTGGACGACCTTCGTGAAATTGCCGGTGGCGTTGTCGGGAGCGATCGGCGCGAAGCTCACGCCGGTGGCCGGCGCGAGGCTCGTGACATGGCCCGCGATGCTGACGCCCGGCAGGCTGTCGACGCGGATGCGCACGCGGTCGCCCGGATGCATCGCGCCGATCTGGTTTTCCTGGAAATTCGCGATCACGTACGCATCGGCGAGCGGCACGATCGCGAGCAGCGGCGCGCCGGGCGTGACGAAGGCGCCGACCCGTGCGGTGCGGCGGCCCACCTTGCCGTCGACGGGCGCGCGGACTTCCGTGTACGACAGGTTCAGCTTCGCCTGGTCGAGCGCGGCCTCGGCGCGGGCCAGTGCGCCGTTTGCCTGGTCGCGCCGGGCGCGCAGCACGGCGAGGTTCTGGCTGATCGACGCGAGCGCGGCCGCGTCGCCGGCACGTTTCGCCAACTGCCCGGCCAGCGTGCTGGCCGCGCGTTGCTGCTCCTGCGCGGTGCCGGCGCCGTTGTCGGCCAGGTCGCGGTAGCGGGCGTCGTTGGCCTGCGAGAACTGCACGGCCGCATCGTCGGCGCGCAGCGCGGCGCGCGCCTGGTCGACGAGCGCCGGCTGGCGGGCGATCTCGGCGTCGTCGTTGGCCACCGCCGCGCGGGCGGCTTCCACGTCGGCCTGCGCGCTCGTCAGCGCGGCGCGAAAATCTCGGTCGTCGATGCGCAGCAGCAACTGGCCGGCCCGCACGTGCTGGTTGTCGTCGACGAGGACTTCGACGAGCGGCCCGGCGACGCGCGGGGCGACGAGGGTGAAGTCGGCCGCGATGTACGCGTCGTCGGTCGTTTCGGTATACGAATCGATGAAGCGATGCGTGCCGGCGCAAGCTGCGACGCCGACGGCGATCACGAGCGCGGCGGCGGCAAGCGCCTTGTGCTTGGGGGAGATGGCGGATGACATGGCGATCGTCTCTCAGTGCGAGGAAGGAGGTTGCGGGGCCCACGGCGGTGCGATCCGCACCGGGAGCAACGGTACGAGCAACAGCAGGGCGAACGCGACACCGGCGGCCAGCCGGTACAGGTCGGCCGAGGCCAGCACCAGCGCCTGCTCGTGCAGCCGGTGTGCGAGCGGGGCGAGGCCGGTTGTGTTGTCGACCACGGCCCCGGCGCTCAACTGCGCCCGGTTGCCGAGCTGATCCACCAGCCGGCTCGAATGCAGGTGTTCGCGGGCTGTGCCCCATGTTTCGAGCAGGCCGGTGGCCAGCGCTGCCGAAAAGGTTTTCAGGGAATTGAACATGGCCGATGCGAACGGCCCTTCGGCGGGCGGCAGGCCGGTGGTGACGCCCATCAGGATCGGCAGGATCAGCATCGGTTGCGCGACGATCTGGATCGACTGGAGCCAGTAGAAGTCGTCGCGGATCCACTCGGTCGTGATCCGGCTGCCCGCGACGCAGGTGAGCGCCATCAGCAGGCAGCCGGTGGCCAGCACCCAGCGCGAATCGACCCACCGCAAGTTCAGGAGCGCAGCCGTCAGCGGCAGGCTGAGCAGCAGCGGCACGGCGACCAGCAGCGACAGCGGCGCGGTCTGCAGCGGCCGGTAGCCGTGCACGCCGGCGAGATGGTGGCCCGGTATCGAGGCCACCGCGGTCAGCAGCATCACCGCGCCGGCCAGCGTGAGCAGTCCATGCGTGAAGTTGCGGCGCGCCAGCAGTTGCAGCCGGAAGAACGGCAGCGGATGAAACCATTCGTTGACGAGGAAGGCGGCGAGCAGGGTCAGGCCGCCTGCCGTGAGTGCGCGGATCGTCGCCGACTCGAAGCCGTCGAGCCGGTCGGCCTGCAGCAGCGCGACGACGAGCATCGCCACGGCGGGGAATCCTGTAAGGAATCCGGACCAGTTGAACGCGCGTAACCGTTCGGGTTTCGGTGTATCGGCGGGCAGGCCGTAGCCGATCGCCGCGCAGCAAGCGATGCCGAGCGGCACGATTTGCCAGAACACCATGCGCCAGTCGGCGAACTCGGTCCACAGCGCGGCGAGCGGCGTGCCGAGCGCAGGCCCGAAGGTCGCGGTCATCGCATAGCCTGCGAGCCCGTACAGCTTCGCTTTCGGTGGCAGGTAGCGAAGCGCCGCGATGATGAGCATCGGCGGCAGGCAACCGCCGGCGATGCCCTGCATGACGCGCAGCACGGTCAGCGCGGCGACGCCCGGCGCGAACGGGCACAACACGCCGAGCATCAGCGTCGCCAGCACCGCGCCGATCGTGAAGCGCTTCAGCGTGAAGGTGACGCCGAACCACGGCGCGAACACCATGGTCGCGACGTTGGCCGCCTCGAACAGCGCGGTCAGCCAGCTGCCGTCGTCGTGTCCGATGGAGAGCGCGCCACGGATGTCGGCCATCGCCGCGGCAGTGACCTGTTCGTTGAGGATGGCCAGCAAGGACGCGAGCAGCATGCCGGCCAGGCCGGTTGCAAGGCGAGGCGTCAGGATGGGCGGCGCGGCGGCGCTGGCCTGGGCCGGAGGCGCCGTGGCGATGGCCGGCAAGGAGACGGTATTCATGATGTCGAGTGTTTCGAATGGGTTCGGATGGCTCGGGGTCTGGCGGGAGGCGATCACGAAATCGCCACCGTGAAAGCACGATACATCCTTCAGGATTTGCCGATAATTGGTCTGATTCGGGAATCATCCTCTCGGAAATCGGGAGGAGACTCGCGTAAAAAAACGCCGACGGATTCCCGTACGGCGTGTGTGTCTCTCGATGAAAAAAGGGCAGCCGGATAGATGCCGGGGCGTGGCGAAACGGCGGCCCGGTGCCGCGGGTCAGAGTTCGGTGACGATGCTGGCGATGAACGCGTCGATGGCTATTTCGTCGCGGGCGACGAAGCGCCACTGACCGATCGTCGTCGCCACGATCAAGCCGGCCTCGCGCATCACGGCGATGTGCGCCGACACGGTCGATTGCGACAACCCGCTGCGTACCACGATCGACGAGAGCGGCACGCCGTGTTGCGAGCGGAGTCGTGCGGCGTCCGGTAACAACGTATCGGGCGACTTGAGCCAGCGCAGGACATCCCGCCGGAACGGATGCGCCAGCGCCTTGTGAGCGAGGTCGACGTCGATCATGGCGCGCGCCGGCTCAGCGCCGCCCCACGCAGCGATGCACGAGCGCGGCGGCGAGCCCGGCCGCGATACCGAACGCGACCACGCCGTGCCAGCCGAAGCGGGCCATCAGCGCGCCGCTGACGGTTGCACCGAGTGCGCCGCCGACGAAGGTCGCGGTCATGTAGAGGCTGTTGATGCGGCCCTGTGCCTTCGGATCCGCGGCGAACGCGCGTGTCTGGTTCGCGACCAGGCCGGCCTGCACACCGATGTCGAGCACCACCACGCCGATCACGAGCAGCGCGAGCGAGCTGCCGGCGCCGGCGAGAATCAGGTAGGACACCGTCACGATCGCGATGCCCAGGCCGATCACGCGGCGCGTGCCGATCCGGTCCGACGCCCGGCCGCCGATCGTGGCGGCCAGCGCGCCTGCCGCGCCGATGAGGCCGAAGCCGCCGGCCCACGCGCTGCCGAGGTGCCACGGGCCGTCGGCCAGCAGCGCCGCGAGATTGACCCAGAACGCATTGAATGCGGCCCACAGCAGCGCCTGCACGACCATCGATTCGCGGATCGGACGATGCGTGCGCGCCAGCGTCCACAGCGACGCGAGCAACCGGCCATACGACAGCGTAGTGCTCGGCACGCCGCGCGGCAGCAGCCACGCGGCGGCGATCCCCACCGGCACCATCGCGGCGGCTTCGACCGCATACACCGCACGCCACCCGGCGTGCGCGGCGATCAGGCCGCTGACCGCGCGGCCCAGCAGGATACCGACCATGATGCCGGTGACGACCGTACCGACGTTGCGCCCGCGTTCATTGGGTGCGGACATCACGGCCGCGAACGGCACCAGTTGCTGCGGCACGCAGCTGACCACGCCGAGCGAGAACGCGGCACCGATCAGCGCCCATACGCCCGGTGCGAGCGCGGACGCCACCGCGAACGCGAAGGCCAGCACGATCTGGCCCAGCACCAGCTTGCGCCGGTCGTAGCGATCGCCGAGCGGCAGCAGCAGCGCCAGCCCGGTCGCGAAGCCGAGCAGCGCCGCGCCGGCCACGAGGTCGGCCGTCGCCGGGGCGACGTGCAGGTCTTGCGCAATCAGCGGCAGGATCGGCTGCGTGCAATAGATGTTGGTCACGACCGCGCCGGCGATGGCGGCCATCGCGACGATCTTGCCGCGCGACGCGGTGGCGGGCGACGCGATGGGCGGCATGCCCGATGCGACAGGGAATTCGTTCATGGCAGGCTCCTTTTTCATGGCGATCGGCCGCCGCAGACAACGGAATCGGCCGGCGACGACGAGGTGAAAGAAGCGTACTGCCTTGCACTGGGAAAGATAATCCACCAGAATCTGGAATCATCTTTCCGAAATTCGAGAGGCAATATGAACCGCCTGGAGTCGATGTCCATGCTGGTCGCGGTGATCGATGCCGGCAGCATGTCGGCCGCCGCGCGCCAGCTCGGCGTTCCGCTGGCGACCGTAAGCCGCAAGATCGCGGATCTCGAGGCCTACCTGAATACGCGGCTGTTGCATCGCACGACGCGGCAACTGTCGCTGACCGAGGCCGGCGAATCGTATGTCGCCGGTTGCCGGCGCATCCTCGACGACATCGCGGAAACCGAGCGTGCCGCCACCGGCGAATATGCGGCGCCACGCGGCGAGCTGATCGTCACCGCGCCGATCGTGTTCGGGCGTCTGCATATCGTGCCGGTGCTGGCTGCGTTCCTCGCCCACTATCCCGAGATCGACGTGCGGCTGGTGCTGACCGATCGCGTCACGCACCTGATGGAAGAGCAGATCGACGTCGCGCTGCGGATTGGCGAGTTGCCCGACAGCAGCTTCATGGCGACCCGCGTCGGCAGCGTGCGCCGCGTGATCTGCGCAAGCCCGGCGTATCTGGCGGCGCATGGCACACCCGCCGAACCGGCCGATCTGGCGCGGCATCAATGCATCACGTTCGAGGTGCTGGCGTCGCGGCGCGCGTGGGTGTTCGACGGCGAGAAGGGCGAGCTGACGGTGCCGGTGCATTCGCGCTTCGCGGTGAATACGGCCGAGGCGGCCATCGATGCCGCGGTGCTCGGTGTCGGGCTGATTCGCGTGCTGTCGTATCAGGTTGCGCAGGCGCTGCGCGATCGCACGCTGGACGTGGTGCTCGACGCGTTCGAATCGCAGCCGCTGCCGGTCAGCCTGGTGCACAAGGGGCAGGCGCCGATGCCGCTGAAGCTGCGCGCGTTTCTCGATTTCGTGGCGCCGCGGTTGCGCGAACGGATCGCGGGGGTGGGGGCGGGCGGTTGAACGAGCGGTAATGGTCATGGGTGTCACGGCCTCCGGGGAATCGGGCACCGGCATGGTGTCTAAATCGGCTAACGTCCGACAAGATTGACTGCCACGGCCGTACCCGGCCGGCATAGGGAAGTGTGGTAAGTGGTTGTCATGCAAGAGAAAAATGACTGATTTATAATAAACCACATGAAGATTCGAGAACGTATCCTGCAATCGCTTCGCCCCCGACGCGACGGCGTGCTGTTGCGTGCGGACGTCAATTCGCTGGGCAGCGCCAGCCAGGTGTCGACCGCCTTGCGGGAACTGTGCCGTACGGGCCTGCTCGAGCGTCTGGCGCGGGGTGTCTACGCCCGCCCGGAGAAGGTCGCATCCCTCGGGCGCGCGGCATTGCTCGCGCGTGCCCAGGCGCGGATGAGGCAGCGGCAGAGTGCCGCCCAAGGGCGCCCGCGCCGCCGGAGCCGAACCACCCCCACGGCTCGTCACGTGAAGGCGCTCGCCCGCGAAGCCGGTGTGCAGTATGTGCCGACATTCGGAGATCACTGGGCCGCTGCCGTCACGCGTCTGGCCGGTGATGAAGTCAACAGCGATGCGACCGACGACCTACTGGTGGCGCTGACCCGCGCGGGCAAGCTCTCCCCGAGCGACTTGGTCCGGTTAGTCATGGCGCATCACCGTGGGCTCAAGACTCATGTTTGACCCGTTCGGCGACTTCGCCACGGCGGGGAATCTGCGCAACACGGCCGCGGAAAAAGACCTGACCTTGGTCAAGGTGGCCGAGCATGCGCTGTTCCGTGCCCAGTTGCCGCAGGCGCTGACCTTTCTCGCCCGGTGCCCCCGTATCGGCTACGACGACTTCCTCGCTGTCCACCGCATTCTCTTCGGTGGACTCTACCCATGGGCGGGTACCGACCGCGTCGAACTTATCCCCGATAAAGCCATCACCAAGGGTGACGTGTACTTTTGCCACCCGCGCGACTGCCGTCGGGCGATCGAGGACGGCTTGGCACGCGCGCAGGAGCGCGGCCAGATGGCCGACCGGCCCGGCCTGATCATGGGCCTGTTCGCTTACGGTCATCCTTTCCTCGATGGCAATGGCCGCACCATGCTGCTTGTCCATGCCGAGCTGTGCAGGCGTGCCGGTATGTCAGTGGACTGGACCCGTACCCGAAAGGACGATTACCTGCGCGCTCTGACCCGCGAGATCGAAGATCCCAACGGGGGGCATCTGGATGCTTATCTGGTGCCCTTTATCGGCGCGGTCATTCCTCGCGAACATTGGGAGGCATCCGTGGCGGCATTGCCAGGACTGGACGGCGCCGACATCCCGGACGATACCGCGGCGGGGTATGCCGACCCGGCCGTTGCCGAGGGCTACGCGGCATTCGAGCGCAAGCGCGACTATCCGCTTCCCTGATCCCGCGTTGATCGTGGGTCGGCGACTGTCGGATACCGGCGACAAAGCCGGTATCAACGATCGCGGAGTTCGCGTCCGACCGCTGATTGTCCAGCCAGGTCGACATGCGGGCGGCCGTTGGTGGCCCGTGCCGTCAGTACCCCGCCGCGCCACCCCCCTGATCCGTCACGATCGCCACCCCCGAGCTCGTGCCGAGCCGCGTCGCGCCGGCCTCGATCATCGCCAGCGCGGCCGCGCGGTCGCGCACGCCGCCCGATGCCTTCACGCCGAGCACGGGGCCGACCGTACGGCGCATCAGCGCGACATCCGCGAGCGTCGCGCCGCCGTGGCCGAACCCGGTCGACGTCTTCACGAACGCGACGCCGAGATCGCGGCACATCTCGCACACGCGCACCTTCTCGTCGTCGGTCAGCAGCCCCGTTTCGAGGATCACCTTGAGCGGCACCGTGCCGCATGCGCGGTGCACGGCGTCGATGTCGGCCTTCACGTCGTCGGCGCGGCCGCTCTTCAGCGCGCCGATGTTGATCACCATGTCGATCTCGCCGGCGCCCGCGGCGATCGCGGCGGTGGCTTCAAATGCCTTGGCGGCCGACAGCCCGGCACCGAGCGGAAAGCCGACTACCGCACAGACGAGCACGCCGGTATCGGCCAGCTCGCGCGCGGCGAGCGGCACGTTCGCCGAATTCACGCAGACCGAGTAAAAGCGATGCTCGGCCGCCTGGCGGCAGAGTTCGCGGATCTGCGCGTCGCTCGCGTCGGGCGCGAGCAGCGTGTGATCGATGGTTTGAGCGAGTTGGGCGTTGGAAAGCGGCATGTTTCAGGACTCCACGGAGCGTGTGCGGGAAGGGCACACGTAAAGTTGATGTTTTCACATCGGTTTGTTACAAATACGACATTCCGGCCGGGCCCGCGCGCCCGGCACGACGAGCGACGGTTGCGGCGGGCACGCAGGATACTGGCATGGAAACGAAGAAAGGCGAACGGATCAAGACACTGATGAACGTGCTGCAAGGGCAGAACGCGATTCATCTGAAGGAAGTGGCCGAGCTGTTCGGTGTATCCGAAATGACGATCCGCCGCGATCTCGCGGACAATCCGCACGGCCTCAGCCTGATCGGCGGCTACGTGACGCGCCACTTCGCCGCGCAGCGCAGCGACATCGGCGAGTACGTGGTCAGCACCGAGAACGACCGGCAGACGGAGGAGAAGCGCCGCATCGGCAAGCTGGCCGCGCAGTTCGTGACGACCGGCGACACGATCTTCGTCGACTGCGGCTCGACCACGCCGTTCGTCGTCGACTTCATTCCGGACGACCTCGAATTCACCGCCGTCTGCAATTCGCTGAACGTGTTCGCGAAGCTGCAGCAGAAGCCGCATTGCAGCGTGATCCTGTGCGGCGGCGCGTACCACCGCAAGAACATGGTGTTCGAATCGGTGGCCGAAACGGGCATCCTCGATACGGTGCGCGTGTCGAAGGCGTTCATCTCCGCCGCCGGAGTGAGCGACCGCTGCGGCGTGACCTGCTTCAACTTCCACGAAGTCGACGCGAAGAAGAAGGTGATGGCGCGTGCGCAGAACCGCTTCCTGCTCGTCGACCACACGAAGTTCGACGAAGTGCGCGCGGCCTATTTCGCCGAGCTGACCGACTTCAACTACGTGATCTCGGACGGACAACTGAGCCGCCGCTACGAAACCGCGATTCGCGAGCACGGGATCGCGCTCGTGACCTGACGCCGCGCGGCCGCGCACCGCTTCACGCATCGCGGGCTTCCGCCGCGCTCAGGTAGCCGGTGACGACTTCGAAGCGGCGCGTCGCACCGGGCGCGAGCGCCGCCACGTGGCCCTTGCGGCGTTCGGCTTCATACCCCTCCGGTTCGCAGGTCGACGGCAGCGCGAATGCGGCGACCTGCTGGTCCGCGTTGTGCAGGATCCAGCGCGTCGCATGCGGAAATTGCTCGGGACGGTACGCGATGTGGAATGCGCCGCCATCCGGATGTTCGAGCAGGAAATGCGCGACGCCGTCCGCATCCGTTTCCGCGCCGTTCATGAAGAACACGATCTCCGGGTCGTACAGCGCAGGCGCATCGAGCGTGTGAAGCCGTTCCGGTGCGTGCGCGAGCGTGGCCGTGTAGTCGCGCCACGCGGCGGTCGGCCTGACGTGCGCGGGCACGCTGTCGCGCAACCGCAACCCGCCTCGAGGCAACGCTTGCACGAAGCGACCGCCCGGCACGTACGCGTAGTTCAGGTGCGCCATGTACATCAGGTCCATCGACGTGCCGCCGAGATTCGTCACGTCCATCGCGATCGTCATCTGCGCGTCGTGCTCGGCGAGCCGTACCGACGGGCGCGCCACATAATGGCTGCCGAATCCCTGCACGTATTCGTATTCGCCGGTCACTTCGACGAACGCGCCGCGCGCATCCGTGCCGACCACGACGCTTGCGCGATCCATCGGCGCGCACGGCATCTCGCCGTGCAGCGCATGCGTGTCGTCCGGCCCCGGGCAGCCGTTGCGCAGCAGCCCGCTGTGGAACATGAAGCAGCCGTACGTATCGATGATCGATGTCGCGCGCTTCGGCTGCCGGAACATGTGCTTCATCGTCAGGTCGCGGCCGTCGAACGCGGCGGCCCAGATCATCTGGCCGAGATACGGCAGCACGACGAGGTGGCCGCGATGGTTCTCGAGCTTCAGCGCCTCGACACCGGACGGATACGCGAACGCGGTGACGGTGAGGCCGTCGGTGCGGTACAGCGTGCGCGGCGTGTCGCGGAAGTCGTCGCGCCGCAGTTCGATTTCGCCTCGCATGCTCAAGCCCCCGACGTGTTGCGCGTGGCGGTGTAGCGCGCAGGCGCGTTGCCGTCGGCGGCTGCGTCGGGCGTCGCGGCCGGCAGGTGGCGCAGGCAGTAGAAGCCGTAGTAGACGATCACGACGAAGCACGCGAGCGGCACGACGAACGCGAGCTGCATGTTGCCGCCCGTGTGATCGGAGATCAGCCCCTGGATCAGCGGCACGACCGCGCCGCCGACGATGCTCATCACGAGGATCGAGCCGCCATATTCGGTGTCCTTGCCGAGCCCGTCGATCGTGAGGCCGTAGATCGTCGGCCAGCACGGGCCGAGGAACACGCTCACGCCCACGGCCGCGTAGACGGCCGTGATGTCGTGCACGCTGATCGTGTATGCGAGCAGCGCGATGCACAGGATGCCGTAGACGATCAGCACCTTGGCCGGGCCGACGCGCTTCATCACGAGCGTGGCGATCAGCTTGCCGACGAAGAACGCGAAGAACGTGGCAAGCAGGTAGCGCGACGCGCCGCGCTCGGTGAGGCCGCCGATCTGCATCGCGAGCCGGATCGTGAAGCTCCACACGCCGACCTGCGCACCGACATACAGGAACTGCGCGACGACGCCCGCGACGAAGCGCCGGTTGCCGAACAGGCGCGCGAGCGTGCCGCGCGCGTCGATCCGGTGCGTGGCCACGCTCGGGCCGTTGCCCTTGCAGGCCGGGTAGGGCGTGAGCGCGAACACGATGAACACGGCGGCGAGCACGACGATCAGCCACTTGTACGGCTCGAGCGTGGCCTGGATCATCGCGAGCTGGTGCACGTGCGCGTCGGCCGCCGACATCGCGGCGAGCTGCGCATGCGATGCATCGCCCTCCTTGAAGATCAGGAAGCTGCCCATGTACACGCCGGCCATCGCGCCGAACGGATAGAACGTCTGCGAGATGTTCAGCCGCCGCGTGCTGGTGTCGCGCGGGCCCATCAGCGTCGAATACGAATTCGATGCGGTTTCGAGAAACGACAGGCCGGCCGCGATCACGAACAGCGCGATGAGGAACATCCCGTACTTCGCCATCGACGCGGCCGGGAAGAAAAGCAGGCAGCCGGTCGTGTAGAGCAGCAGGCCGACCAGGATCGTTGTCTTGTAGCTGAACTTCTTCACGACGGTCGCGGCCGGAATCGCGAGGAAGAAGTAGCCGAGATAGAACGCGGACTGCACGAATGCCGATTCGAAATCGGACAGGAAGAATGACTTCTTGAATTGCGCGATCAGCACGTCGTTCAGGTTCGCGGCGGTGCCCCACAGCGCGAACAGGCAGCACAGCAGCGTAAACGCGAAGAGTGGGGTGCGGTTCAGGTAATAGCCGTCGGGGGTATGTTCGATTCTGGCTCGGCCCATGGGTGTCTCCTTCCCGGTTGTCTCGTCGATGAAGGCGCCGGTCAGAAGCCGGCGTCGCGGAGGAAGCGTTCGAACGTCGCGGTGTCGGCGTACGATTTCTGCGTGCCGAGGCCCGTGACCGAATGCGCGGCATACGCGGACGCGTAACGCATCGCGTCGAGTGCGTCGCGCGACGCGGCATAGCAGCGCGCGAAGCAGCCGATGTACGCGTCGCCGGCGCCCGTCGTGTCGCGCGCGTCGACCGGTACGCCCGGCACGTGCCGCACGCCGTCGCGCGATACCAGCAGCGAACCGTTGCTGCCGAGCGTGACGAGCACGTGCTTGAGCCCGCGCGCGACCAGCGCTTCGGCGGCGCGGGTGGCGCTCTCGCGCGAATCGACCGGCATGCCCGACACGATCGCGAGCTCGGTTTCGTTCGGCACGAAGAATTCGACGGTGCGGATCCGCTCGAAATCGAGATCGGCCACCGCAGGCGCGGGGTTCAGCAGCACGGGAATGCCATGCCGCGCACCGAATGCGATCGCGTGATAGACGGTGTCGAGCTCGATCTCGAGCTGCAGCACGATCAGCGCGCATTCGGCGAGCTGCGGCGCGGCCGCGTCGATGTCGTCCGGCGTCAGGTGGCGGTTCGCGCCCTTGACGATCAGGATGCTGTTGCTCGAATCGGGTTCGACGAAGATCGGCGCGACGCCGCTCGGCACGCCGGCCACCTTGCGCACGTGGGTGGTGTCGATGCCTTCGCGCTCGAAGTTGCGGATCGTGTTGTCGGCGAAGACGTCGTCGCCGACCTTCGTGACCATCACGACGCGCGCGCCGAGGCGGGCGGCCGCGACGGCCTGGTTCGCCCCCTTGCCGCCGCAGCCGAGCTCGAAGTTCGGCGCTTCGAGCGTTTCGCCCCGGGCGGGCATGCGTGCGACATAGGTCACGAGGTCGACCATGTTGCTGCCGATGACGGCGATTGTCTCCATCTGCGTCTCTTCCTTGGTATGGGGTGCGCCGCTCGGGTGGACGGCGGCGGCGTGCGAATGATGGTAATAAAATAACATAAAATGTGAAAATGCAATCTTGTGATGTTATTGGGGTCACTTTCTGTCAGGGGCGCGGCTGCGTCGGCATGTGGTTTGGTGCGGCCGGATGCAACCCCTGTCCGGCCAGGCCTCACGTTCGGCGCAGTTGCAATGCGCTCGTCCGGGGCCGTGATGGAACCGCCTGACGAGGCGTGAGCATTGCTCGATCGGCGCAGCGTGCGACGCCAGGCTGCCGAATCCGTCAAACGTCGCGTTCATCAACTCGATGGAAGGGGAAACGGCGCGGATCGCTCCGCATTTGCGGGCCCGTCGGTTTTTCGATCGGACCGTATTCGACGACGCGGCAACATCGGCTTTCTTCGATGACCTCGTGACGTTCGTCGCGAACTGGATTCTCATGGAATACAAAGGAATCCAAACGGAAGCCGACTGGGATTTCTGACGCGCGGGTTCGCGCCGGCTGGTTCCAAACAACGGCAGCAGCGGCTCGGGAAGACGCCTTCGCCTTCGTTTGCGTACGCGTTCACGACACGCCCGATGTGCGGACATCGTCGTCCCGGTCGTCCTCCGTTCCCGGCGTCCGCACCGCATCAGCATCCGCCGGGCTGCCCGCCTCTACCGATCGGCGTCACCAATGGGGTTCTGGGTTCGCAACCGCACGCCACGCTAACGGCCCGATTACCGTTTTGTAATCCACCGCGTTCCCGCTTGCACCGTGCAGTGCGCCGTCGGCGTTTCCCGGTAACATCGCCGCATGTCACCACGACCGCGACGGAACCGCCATGCGCATCCTGATAGTTGAAGACGAGCCGAAGACGGGCGCGTACCTGAAGAAGGGCCTCGAAGAATCGGGGTTCAGCGTCGATCTCGCGAAGGACGGCGGCGAAGGGCTGACGCTCGCGCAGGAAGAGCGCTACGACGTGATCGTGCTCGACGTGATGCTGCCGGTGCTCGACGGCTGGGGCGTGCTGAAGCGGCTGCGCGACACGCATACGACGCCGGTGCTGTTCCTGACCGCGCGCGACGACGTGCGGGACCGCGTGCACGGCCTCGAGCTCGGCGCCGACGATTACCTGGTGAAGCCGTTCGCGTTCGTCGAGCTGCTCGCCCGCATCCGCACGCTCGCGCGGCGCGGGCCGCCGCGCGAAACCGAGCATCTCGCGGTGGGCGACCTCGAAATCGACGTCGTGCGCCGCCGTGTGAAGCGCGGCGCCACGCGGATCGACCTGACGCCGCGGGAATTCTCGCTGCTGCAGCTGCTCGCACGCCGGCAGGGCGAGGTGCTGAGCCGCACGCAGATCGCGTCCTACGTGTGGGACATGAATTTCGACAGCGATACCAACGTCGTCGAAGTCGCGATCCGGCGCCTGCGCGCGAAGATCGACGACGCGTTCCCGGTGAAGCTGATCCACACGGTGCGCGGCGTCGGCTACGTGCTCGAACCCAAGGACGACGCATGACGCGGCCGCGCTCGCTTGCCGCGACGCTTGCGCTCGCCATCGCCGGGACCACGCTGGCCGCGTTCGCGCTCGTCGGCGTGTACGTGTACGCGAGCCTCGAGCGACAGGTCAATACGCAGGACGACCTCGACATCGTGCTCGCCGCGCGCCATACGCGCCGGCTCGCGGGCGAGCTCGAATCACTCGACGCGGTGCGCGCGCATACGGAGCGGCTCACGAGCCAGGTGCTCGGCAACGAGGCGCTGTCGATGGGCGTCACCGACGGGCAGGGCGACATGCTGGTGCGCCACAACGTCACGCTCGCCGCGCTCGACGACGCGCGGCCGGCCGCGTCGGTGCCGCTGGCCGACGCGCAGCTGTTTGCGCCGAATGCGACGCCGATACCCGCGAACGACCGGATCACGGCGGATCAACTCGTCACATGGACCGCGGCGGGCGGCACGCCGATGCGCGGCGTCGTGATCGAGGCCTTGCTTGGCGACCGCACGCCGATTCACATCGCGATCGCACGCAACATGCGCGACCGGGCCGCGCTGCTCGACAGTTATCGCGACCGGCTTAAGCTTGCCGGCGGCCTCGGCGCGTTGTTCGCGCTGCTGCTCGGCTATGGGCTGATCCGCACGGCACTCGAGCCGCTGCGCGAGATCGTCGACAACACCGGCCGGATCACGGTCGACAAGCTCGACACGCGCCTCGACGCGTCGCGCGCGCCGCGCGAGCTGCGGGCGCTCGTCGACGCGCAGAATGCGATGCTCGGCCGCCTGCAGCAGGCGTTCTCGCATCTGTCGCAATTCAGCGCGGATCTCGCGCACGATCTGCGTACGCCGCTGAACAACATGCGCGGCGCAACCGAAGTCGCGCTCGCCCGGCCGCGTTCGGTCGACGAGTACCAGACGCTGCTCGAATCGAATCTCGAGGAATACGACCGGCTCGCGCGGATGATCGAGAACGTGCTGTTCCTCGCGCGCGCCGAGCATCCGAGCTTCGTCACGCGGCAGCGCGCGTTCGACGTGCGCGACGAACTCGAACGCATCGCCGAGTATTTCGAGGGGCTCGCCGACGAAGCGGGCTCGATGCTGCGCGTCGACGGGCAAGGGCGGCTGACCGCCGACGTCGAGCTGTTTCGCCGCGCGATCGGCAACCTGCTCGCGAACGCGCTGCGGTATACACCGGCCGGCGGTGTCATCACGCTCGCCGTCGACGAAACACCGGATGCGGTGCGCGTCGTCGTCGCCAATCCCGGCGAGCCGATCGATCCCGCGCTGTTGCCGCGGATCTTCGACCGGTTCGTGCGCGGCGACCCGGCGCGCAGCGGCGGTGCGCCGGGCGGCACGGCCGGGCTCGGCCTCGCGATCGTGCGATCGGTGATGGAGCTGCACGGCGGCACCGCGCAGGTCGAAAGCGATGCGCGCGGCACGCGGTTCGTGCTCACGTTCAACCGGCCGCCGGCAGCGTGACGGCGGGTTCGGGCCGCGCGGCCGCTGCGTGTGCCTGCGTGCCGGTGTTTCATTCCGCGTCTGCGCTCGCGCTCGCCTGCCAGCCGCCCAACGCTTACAGCAACCCGGCCAGGCTGGGATGGCGGGCGCGTTGAACGCCGCTTCGAAGCCTACCGGTT
The DNA here is from genome assembly GCA_900497675.1 of Arapaima gigas. Lineage (NCBI taxonomy): Eukaryota > Metazoa > Chordata > Actinopteri > Osteoglossiformes > Osteoglossidae > Arapaima > Arapaima gigas. The sequence goes on from UFQX01001049.1 coordinate 26,522, forward strand.
CGCAAGCGCTGGTCAGGTTCGATACAAAGATCGAGATGCTCCTTCTCGGGCATCACGCAAAACAAGGCTCGCCTCATGGCATGCTCACGCCGTGAACCCGCGACCAGTGCGCCAACGAGCACGCCCGAAACATGACGGCGCGCTCTTGCTCATTCAGCGGGGATGGATCGGCGCAGCGGCGCTGCAGTCGGGGTACGTCGAGCAAGCCGGCGATGCGGTCGGCGTCCGTAGCCAGTATTTCGCGGGTGTGCTGGCGCAATGACTCGCCGTTGCCTTGATCCTTGGGTAAGGCCGACTTCCTGCGCAGGCGCACGGCTTCCGGCAATGCACCGCGCGACGCTTCACGCAACATGGCTTTCTCCACGCCATCACGTAGCGCCAGCTCGGCCGGAATGGTGGCAGCCAGGTCCAGAACTTCGGTATCGCTGAAGGGGACGCGCGCTTCCAGTCCATGTGCCATGCCATGGATATCGCCGTTATGCAACAGCCGCTGCAACCAACGATGGCGCACCAGCCATTGCGTGGCGCGCAAACGTGAGGCGGGCGTATGCCAATCGTGTCCGGCTGCGATCGCGAGTTGGCGATAGACCTCGCCGTAGTGTTGCAACGGTTGCTCCAGCAAGCCCTGCCGTAGATAGGGATCGGCGGTCAAGCGTTGCAGGATATGGGTCGGATCGCGGGTGGCGTGCGGGTCGAGCAGAAAGTGATAACCATAGTGCGTTTCATCGGCGGCATCGCCCACCAATACCGCCTTGAGGCGCGTGCTGGCGGCGCGCGCCAAATAGTGTTGCGCCAGCTCCTGTTCCCACGCAGGCAGTGCATCGTTTTGCGTGGCCAATTGCAGCATATCCTGGGCGAGTGCGGAGCGCGTGGGTACGACGTCTTCGCGTGGCAGGCCCAATTCATTGGCGGCCTGTTCGGCGAAAGGTTGATCATCGGAAGCCACGATCAGTGAACGCGTGTAGTCGTAGCGATGGTGATCTTCGAAGCGAATGGTGAAGCAGGGCGGTGTCGCACCTGCCGCTCGCGCCAGGCCGCCTATCAGCGTGGAGTCGAGGCCACCGCTGAAAAACAGGCCGACCGGTGTATCGGCGATCAAGCTACGCTGGACAGCTGCGGACAGCCGCTCGCGCAGCGCGTGGGCGATATCGTCCGCCCTGGCGGCCGGGTTTTCGGCAATCTCCGGCGCCCAGCGCGACAGCTGCAAGCCATCGCGATCCAGGCGCAGCAGATGCCCGGGCGGCAGGTAGGCCATGCCGTCGAACATCGGTTGCGCCACGCCGCTGAAGAACGGCGCCACCAGGTATTCCAGCACGGCGTCGATATTCGCACGCGGCGCTTGCATCGCAGGCAGCAGTCCTTTGGCCTCGGAGGCAAACAGGAATTCCGCCCCCTGTTGCAGGTAAACGAACGGCTTGACGCCCAGCCGGTCGCGCGCGGCAAAGGCTCGTTGACGATGGGTGTCCCACACCAGGAACGCGAACATGCCGTTGAAGCGCCGAAGACACGCTTCGCCCCATACCGCATACGCGGCGAGCACCACCTCGGTATCGGTGTTCGTGCGGAACAACCAGCGCGCGCTCAGTTCGTGGCGAAGCTCAGCGTAGTTGTAGATCTCGCCGTTGTAGACCAGCACGTAACGATGGTCGGCGCTGCACATCGGCTGCGCGCCATGCTCGGCGTCGAGTAAAGCCAAACGGTCGTGAGCCAGCACGGCGTGTTGGTCATGCCACAAGCCGCGGTCATCTGGCCCACGATGCCGTTGTCGCTCGCGCATGGCGAGCACCCGCTCGACCTGCGCCGGCGCTTGGCCGTCATGGCGAATCAGCCCTGCCAAGCCGCACATCAGACGGTCACGCCAAGTTGAACGGGAGCGAGCAACAGCGTGGTCCATCGCTGTTGTCGTTCGAAGTTTCTGTTAACAGTCACCACAGATACTGCAAATGGGAGCACTCGTGGTAGTGCCGTCAGCAAAGGCTGGGAGAGACGTTCTTTTCGTGTCTGCATGCGTTGCGCTCATGCAAAAAATGGAGGATGTATGCGCGAAGATTCTGCTGGTGCGCGTTCAAGCGCTTGCAATGTCAGATTGGGTTCATGCGCGAGGTAATGGGGAAAGCTACTCGTCACAAGAGCATAGCGCCAACGGCCTGCCGGTGCTCAGTGGAGTGGCATGCACATCTCGATCATGTTGCGCCCTACGTCGATGTCTCGCAGCGAGACATGCGCGAAGCGATTGCCGCGATCGACCTTGGGGAGTGAGGGTGCCGCTTGGCGATTTGGGCCTCAACTTACGAGTGCTCGGGGCTGATAACTGTACGGTTGGCAGCACCGTGCCTTCGCTCCTGTCGGTATCTTCAATGTAGATACAGGGTGCTTGCCTTTTGATCTGCGGGTATCTACAATGGATCTACATTTGGAGTGATGATATGGAACTCAAAATTCAGAAGTGGGGCAACAGCGCCGCAGTCCGGCTTCCGGCCGTGTTGCTTGAGCAAATCGACGCGTCGGTAGGTAGCTCGCTGAACGCCGATGTGCGCCCCGATGGTGTGTTGCTTTCGCCAGCCCGGCGCAAGTATTCACTGGATGAACTGATTGCGCAGTGCGATCCGAAGGCCCCGGAACCCGCCGACCTTGCCGCGTGGGGCGAATCCAAGCCGGTGGGGCATGAAGCATGGTGAGGCGCGTCAAGTTCGAGAGGGGCGATATTGTGCGCGTTAGCCTGAACCCGACCGTGGGCAAGGAGCAACAAGGGGATTTTCGCCCCGCGCTCGTTTTGTCGCCTGCTGCGTTCAATGCGCTTGGCGTGGCGCTCGTCGCGCCGATTACGCAGGGCGGCGAATTCGCGCGATACGCGGGATTCGCTGTGCCCCTCTCGGGTTCGGGCACTGAAACGCAGGGCGTGGCTCTTGTGAACATGGTTCGCACGCTCGATCTTCAGGCGCGTGGCGCACGTAAGGTCGAGCGCGCTCCGTCCGAAGTGATCGAAGATGCGCTCGCGCGTCTTCAGACCATTCTCGAATAAAGGAAAACGGGAGCATAGGTATGCCGTTGTGAGGTGACGTCAACGAGCCGTATTACCGACGTGCAGCCTTTCGTCCGCCGATCGACGAGTTGGAATGGTGCTACGGCTGCGCGCCTCTCACGTTCAACCGGCCGCCGGCAGCGTGACGGTGGGATTGGACCGCGCGGCCGCTACGGGTTCCTTCTTGCCCGTGTTCGATTCCGCGCCCGCGCCCGCCTGCCAGCCACCGCCCATCGCCTTCAGCAACCCGACTTCAGCCTCGATCCGGCGCGCGTCGATCTGATCGGCAGTGCGCCGGTTCGTCAATGCGATCGTCTGCGCGGTCACCACGTCCAGATAGCTGACGGCGCCCGCGTTGAAGCGGTTCGTCGTCAGCCGCAGCGACAGGTCGGCCGCGTCGGTCGCGCGCTGCTGGCTGCCTGCTTCGGACGCGAGCGCATCGAGCGCGGACAATTGATCCTCGACCTGCTGGAACGCCACCAGCACGGTTTGCCGGTAATCGGCGACCGCGCCGTCGTATTGCGCATGCGCGCCGCGCAGCGACGCGCTGCGGCGGCCGCCGTCGAACAGCGTGCCGGCGAGTTGCGGGCCGAGCGACCAGAACAGGCTCGGCGCGGCGAGCCACGGCGCGAAGAACGAACTCTCGAGCCCTGCGCTCGCCGACAGCACCAGATCGGGAAAGAACGCCGCACGCGCCTCGCCGATCTGCGCGTTCGCGGCCGCGACACGGCGTTCGGCCGCCGCGATGTCGGGCCGCCGCTCCAGCAGTTGCGACGGCACGCCGGCCGGAATGGCCGGCACATGGAACGCCTGCACGCGCGGCGGCAGCGCGAACGTCGACGCGCTTTCGCCGACGAGCGTCGCGATCGCGTGCTGCAACTGCGCACGTGACGCGTCGATGTCGGTGTCCTGCGTGCGGGTCGATTCGAGTTGCGTCTCGGCTTGTGCAACCGCCGACGCGTCGATCGCACCGGCCGCGAGTTGCTGCTTGAGCAGCGTCAGCGCGTCGGCGTACGCGTGCACGGTGTCGTCGAGGAGTTGCTTTTGCGTGTCGAGCGAGCGCAGCGCGAAATAGTCAGTCGCGAGTTCGGCCGTGACCGACAGCTTCACGGCCTGCAGGTCGGCCGCGCTCGCGGCGGCGTTCGCCTGCGCGCCCGTCACCGCGTCGCGCACGCGGCCGAATACATCGGGTTCCCAGCTCGCGGCCACACCAGCCTGGTAATCGGGCGTCGTCTTGCCGGCGAGCGACGAGCCAAGCCGGTTTTGCGACACGCGCGCGCGGCTTTGCGCGACGCCTGCCGTGATCGTCGGCAGGAACCCGGCGTGCTGATAGTCGACCATCGCGCGCGCCTGCTGCAGGTCGGCGACGGCTTTCTTCACCGTCTGGTTCGACACGTCGACGCGCGCTTCGAGCGCGTTCAGATCGGCGTCGCCGAACACGGTCCACCACGCGCCGCGCGCGGTGGCGTCCGCGGGCATTGCGGCGCGCCAGCCGGCTTGCGTGGCCGGTGCGGCTGGCGCGCCAGCGTAGTGCGCGGGCACCGCGACGGCGGGCGGCGAATAGGGCGGCAGCGTCGAGCAGGCGGTCAGTGCGGCGGCGGCGCCGAGCGCGACGACGCGGCGAGCGAACGGGAGCGGATGAGGAAGGCGCATGGCAGGCATCTCGTGGGTGGTCGTCGATGGGTCAGCCGCGGGCGGGCGCCGGAGCGGGTGTTGACGCAGCGGGTGCGACGCCGGCTGCGCGCAGCGGCGGCACGTCGCGCGCACCGGTCGCAGACGCCGGTTGCGTGGCCTGTGTGGCCTGTGCGGTCTGAGCGGACGAAGTGGACGAGGCAGACGAAGCAGACGAAGCAGACGAAGCAGCCACCGGCGCCGCATCGCGCGAGGTCGACACGATCTTTACCGCTTCCCCGGCCGTGATCGCATCGCCCGGGTTATCGATCACGCGATCGCCTGCCGCGAGCCCTGAGACGATCTCGACGCGTGTGCCGAAATCACGGCCGATCTGCACGGTCTTCAGCGCCGTACGCCCGTTCGCGCCGACGGTGGCGACCGTCACGCCGCCCGGGCGGAACAGCAGTGCGCTGACCGGCAGGTCGAGCGCCGGTGCCGCGCTCGGCACGACGAGATGCGCCTGCGCATACGCGCCGGGCATCAGCGCGCCGTCGCGGTTGTCGACGTCGATCTCGACGCGCAGCGTGCGCGTGACGGGATCGATCGCGCCCGCGCTGCGCGCGACACGCGCGGCAAAGCGCCGCCCTGGGTACTGCGGCGTCGTCAGGTAAACGGACGTGCCGGCCGACACGTCGGTCGCGCTGTCCTGCGGCACGTCGACGAACACACGCAGCGTGTCCGTCTGTTCGAGATGGAACAGTTCGCCGGACAGGCCCGGGCTGCCCGGCGTGCCGCCCGCGGTGACCAACGTGCCGACGTCGACGTTGCGTGCGGTGATCACGCCGTCGAACGGTGCGGCGACGGACTCGTACGACACGAGTTCGGCAAGATGCGCGACGTTCGCCTGCGCGGATGCGAGCATCGCACGCTTCGCGTTCATGTCGGCCACCTTCGTGTCGGTGTCCTGCTGCGACACCGACTGCGTTTTCAGCATGTCCTGCCAGCGTTGCGCGGTCGATTTCGCGTAGTCGTAGTTCGCCTGCGCGCTTGCTTCGTCGGCGCGCGCCTGGCGCAACTGCGCGTCGAGATCGGGCGCAGTGATCTGCGCGAGTGTCTGGCCGGCCTTCACGTGCGTGCCGAGATCGGCGCTCCAGTGCGCGATATAGCCGCTCGTGCGCGCATAGATTGACGCGTCCGCGAACGGCATCACCGAGCCGGGCAGCGTCAGCGTCTGGTCGGCGGGTGCCGTACCGGGCGCGATCACCGATACAGGCAGCGCTTGTTGTGCGGCCACCTGCGCACGCTGCGCGGCGCGCGCATCGACGCGCGGCACGATACCGATCGCCAGCAGCGCAGCGGCGAGCGCGACGGCGGCAAGCGGCAAGGTCAGTCGGCGGGCGCGTGGGCACTGCGGCGCGCCGGGCGTCGCACCGCGGGAGCCGGGCGGTACGGCCGCGCGTTCGATCGCGCTTCCGGCAGGGTGGGCCGCGTCGGCGGCCGGCGGGGCGAGGGGTTCGATCGAGTCGTTCATGATGTGGGCTCGAGGTTGGACGAATCGGATGGAAGGGCGGCGGCGCGATCAGCCCAGCGCCGGCGTATCGGAGGTGGGCCGCGCGCGCCGGGCGGCCGCGGCGTCGCGACGCTGCGCGAGCCACGCATGGACGAAGCCGAACAGCACCGGCACGAACAGCAGCGTCGATATCGTGCCGAACGCAAGCCCGCCGATCACCGCGCGGCCGAGCGGCGCGTTCTGCTCGCCGCCGTCGCCGAGGCCGAGCGCCATCGGCAGCATGCCGATCAGCATCGCGAGCGCGGTCATCAGCACCGGGCGGAAGCGGCTGAAACCGGCGTCGAGTGCCGCCTGCCACGGCGACTCGCCGGCCGCGAGCAGCTCGCGCGCCGCGTTCACGACGAGGATGCTGTTCGCGGTTGCGATGCCGATGCACAGGATCGTGCCGGTCAACGCGGGCACCGACAGCGTGGTGCGCGTGACGAACAGCATCCACGCGATGCCGGCGAGCGACGCCGGCAGCCCGCCGACGATCACGAGCGGATCGAGCCACGACTGGAAGTTCACGACCATCAGCAGGTAGACGAGCGCGATCGCGAGCACCAGGCCGCCGAGCAGCCCGGTGAACGACTCATGCATCGCCTGCACCTGGCCGCGCAGCACGATCGACGAGCCGGGCGGCAGTTGCGCGCGTGCTTCGTCGACGAGCTTCGTCACGTCGGCCGTGACGCCGCCGAGGTCGCGCCCCTGCACCGACGCGAAGATGTCGAGCACCGGCTGCACGTTGTAGTGCGACACCACGGCCTGCTGCGTCGCGCGCGAGAACGTGCCGAGCGAGCCGAGCAGGTTCTGCGCGGGCGCACCCGCGGCCGGGCCGCCGGCCGGCGTCTGCGGCGAGCGCGCGGTACCGGCGGGCAGCGGCACGTTCGCGAGCGACTGCAGCGAATTCACCGTGTATTGCGGCGTTTGCACGAGCACCGGGTAACTGACGCCGTTGCGCGGATCGAGCCAGAAGTTCGGCGTCGTCTGCGAGCTGCCGGACAGTGCGATCAGCAGGTTCTGCGCGACGTCGCGCTGCTCGAGGCCGGCCTGGATCGCCTTCGTGCGATCGACGTTCACGTTGATCGCCGGTTCGTCGCCCGGCTGCTGGATGCGCGCGTCGACGAGCCCGCGCACGCCGCGCAGCTTCGCGAGCAGCGCATTCGCGACCGCGCGGTTCTGGTCGAGCTTGTTGCCGACGATCTGGATGTCGATCGGCGCGGGCAGCCCGAAGTTGAGGATCTGGCTGACGATGTCGGCCGGCAGGAACGCGAACGTCACGCCGGGGAACGCCTGCGCGAGCACGTTGCGCAGCTTCGCCACGTATGTAGCGGTCGACGCGTGATTCGGCTTCAGCGTGACGAGCACGTCGGCGTCCTCGGTGCCGATCGGATCCGACGAGTCGTACGTGAGGTTGATCCCGCTCACCGGTACGCCGATGTTGTCGAGCACGCCGGCCAGTTCGTTGGCCGGAATCACGTTGCGGATCTTCGCTTCGACTTCGTCGGTGAGCCGCGCGGTTTCCTCGATCCGCGTGCCGGTCGGGGCGCGCAGGTGCAGGCGGATCTCGCCGGTGTCGACCGACGGGAAGAAATCCTGCCCGGCGAATGCGTAGAGGCCGGTCGATGCGACGCAGGCGAGCAGGAACGCGGCCGCGAAGCGGCGGCGCCGCGCGATCGCCGCCGACAGCAGCGCGCGATAGCGCAGCCGCACGGCCTCGAAGCGATGCTCGAACGCTGCCTGGAAACGCGCCACATGCACGAGGGGCGCGAATACGCCGCGCGGCGGCCGGCCGCTGCCCTTGGCGCGCATCAGCGCCATCGCGAGCGTCGGCACCAGCGTGCGCGAGAAGAAGTACGACGCGATCATCGCGAAGATCACCGCCTCGGCCAGCGGCACGAACAGATAGCGCGCGACGCCGGTCAGCAGGAACATCGGCACGAACACGATGCAGATCGACAGCGTCGACACGAAGGTCGGCACCGCGATTTCGCCCGCGCCGGTCAGGATGGCCTCCTCGAGCGGCGCGCCGAGCTCGAGATGATGCGTGATGTTCTCGATCGCGACCGTCGCGTCGTCGACGAGGATCCCGACCGCGAGCGCGAGCCCGCCGAGCGTCATGATGTTGATGGTCTGGCCGAGCACGGCGAGCGCGAGCAGCGACGTGAGCACCGCGAGCGGGATCGTGATCGCGATGATCAGCGTCGCGCGCCAGCTGCCGAGAAACAGCAGGATCATCAGCGCGGTCAGGCACGCGGCGATCAGCGCCTCGCGCACGACACCCTGGACGGCCGCCTTCACGAACACCGACTGATCGTCGAGCGGCGCAATGTGCAGCGCCTTCGGCAGCCCAGCCGCGATCTTCGGCAGCATCGCCTTCACCTGGTCGATGATCGTCAGCGTCGATGTGCTGCCGGTCTTCTCGACCGTCAGCAGCGCCGCGCGCTTGCCGTCCGCCCGCACGATGTTGGTCTGCGGCGCGTAGCCGTCACGAACGTGCGCGACGTCGCGTACGTACACGACATTGCCGCCGATCGTCTTCACCGGCAGGTCGTTCAGCGCGGCGACCGTCTGCGTGCTGCCGTTCATCTGCACGTTGTATTCGTGCGTGCCGATCTTCGCGGTGCCGCCCGGCAGGATCAGGTTCTGCGCGTTGATCGCGTTGACGACGTCGATCGGCGCGAGTCCTTTGGCCTGCAGCGCGCGCGTGTCGAGATCGACGACGATCTGGCGGATCTTGCCGCCGAACGGCAGCGGCACGGCCGCGCCCTGGACGGTCGCGAGCTGCGTGCGGATGAAACTGTTGCCGAGGTCGTACAGCTGCTGCTCGGCGAGCGTGTTGCTCGACAGCCCGAGCTGCAGGATCGGCACGGTCGATGCGTTGTACGTGATGATGTTCGGCGGCAGCGTGCCGGGCGGCAGGATGCGCAGGATCGACGCGGCGTTGCTCGCGGCTTCCGCGATCGCGCGATTGATGTCGGCGCCCGGGTGGAAGAAGATTTTCACGACCGACACGCCGTTCAGCGATTGCGATTCGATATGCTCGATGTCGTCGACGTCCGATGTGAGCGCGCGTTCGTAGTTCGACGTGATCCGCTTGGCCATGTCTTCGGCGGAGAAGCCGTTGTATGACCAGACGATGCTGACGACCGGAATGTCGATGTTCGGGAAAATGTCGGTGGGGGTGCGCAGCAGCGCGAGCGGCCCCGCGATGAAGATCAGCAGCGCGAGTACGACGAACGTGTAGGGCCTGCGTAACGCCAGCCGGACGATCCACATGATGGTGCTCCTCGAAGCGGGGAATAGACGCGCATTCGATGCGACGAGCACGCAGTCTGCCGGCGCGGCGTTGACCCGACCCTGACTCGAGGATTACGAAACCGTTATCTGGGCCGGCGCGATGGCATCGGCCGTGCGGCGGACCGCGCAGCGCGATGCGGGCGGCCCGAACCCTCGCCGCCGACTGCGGCGCGCCGCTTCGTCCATATAATGTCCGGCGGCAAACCTTCGCTCATTCGCGTATCTCGCCGATTTCAGGAGCCAGACCGATGTCGTTGCGCACCGATGCAAACTTCTTCCGCCTTCTTGCCGACTCGTATCGCCGGCTCGTGAACCATCCGCTCGTGCCCGACGGCATGAGCGCATCCGACGGCGCTGCGTGGCTGTACGAGGCGGCGCCGTTCGGCGTGCTTGCGCACGACACGTCGGCCGATCCGGTGTTCGTGTACGGCAACAGGCGCGCGCAGGCGATTTTCGAATACGACTGGGATGAACTGACGGCGTTGCCGTCCCGTCTGTCGGCGGAGCCGATGGAGCGACACGAGCGCCAGGTGTTTCTCGACAAGGTGATGCGCGATGGCTTCGTGTCCGAATACCGCGGCGTGCGGGTGACGAAGTCCGGCAAGCGGTTCTGGATCGAACGCGCGACCGTGTGGCAGCTCATGGACGCGGACGGAATCGTGCACGGCCAGGCCGCGATGATTCCGGAAGTGCGGCCGCTCGACGCGCCCGCATGAACGCGACGATCGACTGGCATGCGCGTCGCGTCGCGGGCCCGCGCTGTGTCCGGCGAACCGGGGCGGCCCGCCCACGACGCGCGGCGGCGCTCAGATGACAAAACCGTAATCGAAGCCTCACCTTCAGGAAAGCGCGCGAATCGCAGAATGGACTCAACTCTTCATCGCATCGATGGGGAGCGGATGTCCGGCCTGATCCGCGGACGCGAATACGCCAACTTGAGAGGTGAACGTCATGAACAACCTGATTCGTGCAGTCCTGCTTTCCTGCGCACTGAGCGCACCGATCGTCGCATTTGCACAAACCACCGACCATGCGGTCACGCGCGCCGACGTGCGCGCCGATCTCGTCCGGGTCGAGAGGGCCGGTTATCGGCCGATCAGTAACGATCCGAACTATCCCGAAGACATCCAGGCCGCCGAGGCGAAGGTCGCCGCGCAGCAAGCGCAATCTGCCGCCGCACGGCCCGCCGACGCAGCAAAGACAGCTACGTCATCGCTCGCGTCGCTCGACACCCAGTCTTTGTACGAGCATCACTGAATGCGGCTGTCGACCGCCGTCCGCGGCCCGACGGCGGTTCTTTCAGCAGACGGCGCGCATGCCGCAGCAAGTCAGTTGTCGCCCTTCTCGAGCACGTTCTGCGTGAGCGCGATCGACGGGATCGTCGGCTTCAGCAACGCGCGGCGCGCGCGACGGCTCAGCCAATTCCAGCCGGCCACGAGCAGCAGCGCGACCAGCGGGATCGACGCAATCGTCCACGTGCCGTTCGGGTAGTCGAATGCCATCAACACCAGCACGCCGAGCAGGAACAGCAGCGTGAGCCACGACGTCACGGGCGCGCCGGGCATCCTGAACGATACGTCTTCCACGTCGCCGCGCCTGACCGCGGCGCGGAACTTCATCTGGCACACGACGATGAAGCCCCAGGTGCTGATGATGCCGAGCGACGCGATGTTCAGCACGATCTCGAACACGCTCGACGGCACGAGATAGTTGAGCAGCACGCCGACCACATAGATCGCGACCGTCACCAGAATGCCCGCGTACGGAACGGATTGCCCGCTCATCCGCGCGAGGAACGCGGGGGCCGAGCCGCCCATCGACAGCGAACGCAGAACCCGCCCCGTCGAATACAGGCCGGAGTTGAGGCTCGACAGCGCGGCCGTCAGCACCACCAGGTTCATCACCGAGCCGATACCCGGCACGCCGAGCGCGCCGAAGAACGTGACGAACGGGCTCTGGCCCGCCTTGTACGCACTCCACGGCAGCAGGCAGACCAGCAGAACGACCGATGCGACGTAGAAAATCGCGATGCGCCAGATCACGTTGTTGATCGCGCGCGGCAGCACCTTGCGTGCATCCTTGCATTCGCCGGCGGCCGTGCCGACCAGTTCGACGCCCGCGAACGCGAACACCACGCCCTGCACCAGCACCAGCGCCGGCATCAGCCCGTGCGGAAAGAACCCGCCGTTATCGGTGATCAGATGCAGGCCGGTGCCATGGCCGGCCACCGGCATGCCCGTGCCGAGGATCGCCGCGCCGATCACGAGAAACAGCACGATCGCGGCGACCTTGATCAGCGCGAACCAGAACTCCATTTCCGCGAACCATTTCACGCCGATCAGGTTCATCGTCGCGACGATGCACAGCGCGACGAGCGCGAAGATCCACTGCGGCACGGCCGCGAACGGCGCCCAGTAATGCATGTAGAGCGCGACGGCGGTGATGTCGACGATGCCGGTCATCGCCCAGTTCAGGAAGTACATCCAGCCTGCGACGAACGACGCCTTCTCGCCGAGGAATTCGCGTGCGTACGACACGAAGCTGCCGCTGCTCGGGCGATGCATCACGAGCTCGCCGAGCGCGCGCAGGATCAGGAACGAAAACGCGCCGCAGACGAGATAGACGATCGCGAGCGCCGGGCCGGCGGCCTGCAGCCGGGCGCCGGCGCCGAGAAACAGCCCGGTGCCGATGGCCCCGCCGATCGCGATCATCTGCACCTGTCGATTGCCGAGGGTCTTGTGATAGCCGGCTTCGTGCGATTCGAGCCAGCTGCGTTTGTCGGTTTCGCCGGTTGTCGACGGGTCGGGAATCGATGCCATGACGGTTTCCTCGCGCACGGATGGGATTGGATTCATCCCGATCGCGGATGATCGGGACCACCGGTACCGGGGGGGCCGGCGCGCGCAATCGCGCGCGCCCGTCCTGATGGCGATTCGTCGGACGTGACGAAAGGCACGGTACGTCGCGAACGTATTCAGCCGTAATTCCGGTCACAAACGGAATGCAAATTTGGACTGGGCCGGTTCGAATCCATGCATAGGGTTTCGGTGCCGGGTGAACCGGTTAGGTAATTTGGTGCGCCGGCGCGCGCTGCGGGGGCAACCGTAACCGACGGCGCCGGCGCATGCACCGAAATGAGGAATCCGGCTCGCCGAAAGGTCGCTGAAATTTCCGTCTCGTGCCGGTGCGGCAAGCGTTTCACGGCGATGGCCCGGTTTTTGCTGGTGTGGTGTCGGCCGCGCAACGGTTGCGCGCTGCCCGACGACACACCAGACAAGGAAGATTCACCGTGAGCCCGACGACCCGACCGTTCCCCCGACGCACCTGGCTGGCCGCGCTGCTTGCCGCCCCCGTGATCGCGCTGTTTGCCGCTGCGCCGGCCCATGCCGATGCGCTCGACACCATCGCGAAAAACGGCACGCTGCGCGTCGCGGTGCCCGAGGACTATCCGCCGTTCGGTTCGGTCGGCACGGACATGCAGCCGCAGGGCTACGACATCGACATGGCAGGACTCCTTGCCAAGGCGCTCGGCGTCAAGCTGAAGCTGGTGCCGGTGAACAGTGCGAACCGGATTCCGTACCTGACGACCAACAAGGTCGACATGGTGATTTCCTCGCTCGGCAAGACGCCGGAGCGCGAGAAGGTCATCGATTTCTCGAGCGCGTACGCGCCGTATTTCCAGGGCGTGTTCGGGCCGTCCGACGTGAAGGTGAGCACGCCCGCCGACCTCACCGGCAAGACGGTCGGCGCGACGCGCGGCGCGCTCGAGGAGATCGCGCTGTCGCAGCTCGCGCCGAACGCGACGATCAAGCGTTTCGAGGACAACAACGCGACGATCCAGGCATTCCTGTCGGGGCAGGTCCAACTGATCGCTGCGGGCAACATCGTCGCGGCGGCGATTCTCGCGAAGAATCCGCCGCGCCGCCCCGAGGTCAAGTTCGTGATCAAGAATTCGCCGTGCTTCGTCGGCGTCAACAAGAACGAACCGCGCCTGCTCGCGAAGATCGACGATGCGATCGCGCATGCGAAGCAGGACGGCTCGCTCGGCGAGCTGTCGCGCAAGTGGCTCGGCCAGCCGCTGCCGGCCGGGCTGTGACGTATCGCAGTGCAGCCTGACACGTCGCCGAGGCCGGGATGCCCGGCACGGCGCGTGTCGTTGTCCGAACCCGAATCTATCCGCTTCCCATGAGCTACCAGCTTCAATTCGGCGAACTCGCCGATTACGCCGGCGTGTTCGCGAGCGGCGCGGCGATCACGCTCGCGCTGACGGCGGTCGCGACCGTGCTCGGCGTGGCCGTCGGCGTGCTCGGCGCGGCCGCGTACAGCGCCGACGCGCGCGCGGCCGTGCGGTTGCGCCCGCTGATCGGCGCGTACGTCGAGGCGATTCGCAATACGCCGTTCGTCGTCCAGCTGTTCTTCATCTTCTTCGGCTTGCCGGCGCTCGGCGTGCACATCGACGAATACACGGCCGCGATCCTCGCGATGACGCTCAATCTCGGCGCGTACTCGGTCGAGATCGTGCGCGCGGGCGTGGCCGCCGTGCCGAAAGGGCATCTGGAGGCGGCGTCCGCGCTGGCGATGTCGCGCGCGCAGATGCTGCGCCATGTCGTGCTGCCGCAGGCGCTCGCCAAGGTGTTTCCCGCGCTGTCGAGCCAGATCGTGATCACGATGCTCGGTTCGGCGGTCGTGTCGCAGATCTCGGTGGCCGATCTGACCTATGCGGCCAGCTATATCCAGTCGCGCAACTTCCGCGCGTTCGAGACGTACTTCGTGATCACGCTCGCGTACCTGGCGATGGCGCTGCTGATGCGCGCCACGCTCGGCGCGATGGGGCGCCGCCTGTTCTCCCGCCGCGTGCGAGGTGCGCGATGACCGATTTCACGTTCGGGCAGATTCTCGCGAACCTGCTGCTGGCGGCGCGCTGGACGATCGTGCTGTCGATCGTGTCGTTCGTCTCCGGCGGCCTCGTCGGCCTCGGGCTGCTCGTGATGCGCGTGTCGAATTCGACGGCGCTGCGCGGCATCGCCAAGCTCTATATCGAAGTGTTCCAGGGCACGCCGTTGCTGATGCAGCTGTTCATCGTGTTCTTCGGCCTGCCGCTCGTCGGGCTCGACGTTTCGCCGTGGGTCGCGGCCACGGCGGGGCTCACGTTCTTCACGAGCGCCTACCTGGCGGAGATCTGGCGCGGCTGCGTCGAGGCGGTGCCGAAAGGGCAGTGGGAGGCGTCGGCCAGCCTCGCGATGAGTTATGTCGAGCAGTTGCGCCACGTGATCCTGCCGCAGGCCGCGCGCATCGCGATCGCGCCGACGGTCGGCTTCGGCGTGCAGGCCGTGAAGGATACGGCGCTGGTGTCGATCATCGGCTTCACCGAGCTGACGAAGGTCGGTATCGCGATCTCGAATGCGACGTTCCGGCCGTTCGTCGTGTATGGCCTCGTCGCGCTGATCTATTTCGCGCTCTGCTATCCGCTTACCCGTTATGCGCGCACGTTGCAAAGGAGATGGCATGCCGCTCGTTGAAACCCGGGGTCTCGAAAAGAACTTCGGCACCCATCATGTGCTCAAGGGCATCGATCTGTCCGTCGAGCGCGGGCAGGTCGTGTCGATCATCGGCCGCAGCGGCTCGGGCAAGAGCACGCTGCTGCGCACGCTCAACGGGCTCGAGAGCATCGATGCGGGCACGATCTCGGTCGACGGCGAACGCGTCGATGCACGGCATGCGGACTTGCGTGCGCTGCGGCTGAAGGTCGGCATGGTGTTCCAGCAATACAACCTGTTTCCGCACCTGAGCGCCGGACAGAACGTGATGCTCGCGCAGTCGGTGGTGAAGAAGTCGCACCGCCAGCAGGCGCGCGCGATCGCGGAGCTGATGCTCGAGCGCGTCGGCCTCGGCGACAAGTTCGACGCGTTTCCGGAACACCTGTCGGGCGGCCAGCAGCAGCGCGTCGCGATCGCGCGTGCGCTCGCGATGAAGCCGAGCGTGCTGCTGTGCGACGAAATCACGTCGGCGCTCGATCCCGAGCTCGTCGGCGAGGTGCTGGGCGTGATCGAGCAGCTCGCGCGCGAGGACATGACGCTGATCATGGTCACGCACGAGATGAACTTCGCGCGTGCGGTGAGCGACAGGATCGTGTTCATGCACCAGGGGCGCGTGTGGGAGACCGGGACGGCCGACGAGATCTTCGAGCGTCCGCAGACGGTGGAATTGACGCGGTTTCTGGGCAGCGTGCGGAACCCGGAAACGGCTACGCGCTGACTGACACGGCCGTGTGGCCGGGCCGCGACCAGATGACAGGACCGTAATCGAAGCCTCACCTTCCGGAAAGCGCGCGAATCGCAGAATGGACTCAACTCTTCATCACATCGATGCGGAGCGGATGTCCGGCCTGATCTGCGGACGCGAACACGCCATCTCGAGAGGTGAACGTCATGAACAACCTGATTCGTGCAGTCCTGCTTTCCTGGGCACTGAGCGCACCCGTCGCCGCATTGGCGCAAACCGCCGACCATGCGCTCACACGCGCCGACGTGGTCGCCGACCTGATTCAGGCGGAGCGCGACGGCACGCTGCCCACACCGAACTGGGACTATCCGCCGAGCGCGCAGACGATCGCGCGCAATCGCGAACTGTATGCGATCGCGCACGGCGAGCCGCGCACCGCGACGGCGAGCGTGGGAACGCCTGCGGCGGCATCGGTCTCGACGGCGAGCGCGCAATGAAGCGGGCCACGGTATCGGCACGCGCGGCGGGCCTGGCGCTCGCCGCGTTGCTCGCGGCCCATGGCGCGCCGGCCGCCGCGCGCGGCCAGCCGCAACTGCCCGACGATGATGGCGGGCGTGCCAGCGTGCTGCGCGCGCTCAACCCGTCGAGCGAGACGCTGCGCCGGCCCGCCGACGCGCGTCCGGCCCACGTTCAGGCCGCGCCCATCAAGCGGGCGCCCAGCGCGATGCCGCGCGCGGCGATCACCGCGCTCGCGGCGCGCTGACGCGCGTCCCAACTCGCCAGCGCGGCGTCGAACCCGCGGCCGTGGCCGACTTCGCGCAGCGCTTGCGCGAGGCCGACCGCGTCGTCCGCCGCTTTGGCGACACCGGCCGCCGTGTGCGGGCGAACGAGGCACGCGGCGTCGCCCAGCAGCACCGCACGCCCCACCGCCATCCGTTCGACCGCGAGATCCTGGATCGCCTGCGCGAACGGCGCGGGTGTCGCGTCGACGAGCGCGGCGAGCGTCGGTGCGAGCATCCGGCCAGCGGCGTCGACGAGTTCCGCGCGGTTGTCGTCGCGCATCGCGCCGGGCGGCAGCGACCCGTCGCGCTGCGTGCCGTCGCGCGCCAGGAACAGCGACGGCAGCCGGTCGGACGCGAGACGCCGGTACCAGACCCAGTTCACGCGCCGCTTGCCTGCCTCGGTCGCGCCGTCCGCACCGGGCACCAGATAGGTGAGGAACAGGTGCGCGTCGCCTTGCTGAAACGTGAAGCGCTCGCGCAGCAGATACAGCACCTGTTCGGGCAGCCCCCGCTCGTCGACGAGCCCGCGCCAGGCGACATAGCCCGCATACGTCGGCCGCACGTCCGGCATCAACTGCGCACGTACCGCCGAGCGGCCGCCGTCCGCACCGATCAGCAGGTCGGCCGTCTCGGCGTGGCCGCTCGCGAAATGCGCGACGATGCGCTCGCCGTCCTGCTCGAATCGCTCGAACGCGTCGCCGGCATGGACGATGCCGGCCGGCAGCGCGCGCTTCAACGCCGTGTAGATCACGTTCCATGCGGTCTGCGTTTGCGGCATCGCGAAGCGTTGCACGATGCGGTCGTGCGCATCGACGTAGATCCGGTCGATCGAATCGACGGCGGCCTCGCGCGGCAGCGGTACGTTGCCGAATGCGGACGCCCGCTCGATCGGCGGCTGCAGCACGATGCCGCCGCCGCGGCTGTCCAGGTCGTGCGGTGATTGCTCGAATACGCCGACGTCCCAGCCGGCTGCGCGCAGTGCGGTCGCGGTGAACAGCCCGCCGACCGACCCGCCGACGATGACGGCCTTGCGGCCCGATCCGTGTTCCATCCGATGTCTCCCGATGATGGCCGAGCATAGGGCAAGCCACGGACGCAGCGGTTGAATCGTTCTGAAGCGGCCCGGGTGACAGCGTGACGCGTGCGCCGCCGCTCGACCTCGGCGGCGGTTGGCGGAGGCGGCGGATGCCACGCGTTGCGGTGCGGCCGGCGTGCCGTTCAGGAATGCGTCGACCCGCCGTTCGATTTCGGCGTCGAGGTCGTCTGGCACCGGCAATCCACATACCCACTTGCGCACGCCGGGACGGAAGCGGCTCGCGTGCAGGCGCCAGACCCGTTCGATTTCCGCGTTGCGCCGCGCTTCCGACACCGGCGTTGCTTCAGAAGAATTCAGTTCGCCGCCATGACTTTCAGGTGCGCGTCCCCTAGTCTTGCTACCGAACCGCCGCATGGGCCGGGCGCCGTCCGTCCGGCCCGGCGCGGCGGCGCAACCGGAACGGACCATGCCCTACCTGATCCTGCTGGGAGCCGGCATCGCAGTCGGCCTGCTGTATGACCTGGTGCGCATGCAGTCTTGCGCGCCGCCGCGGATCGCACTGGCCGGGCTGCCCGGCATCGTGCCCGGCGAGCACGCGATCCCGTTCGTGCCGGCGCACGTGTGCCCGCCGGCCGCACAGGTCCAGGACGCGAGCTGCGCCGGCAAAACCACGGAAACCACGACATGCAACCTGGACAAGTAACGGCCGCCGGTGCGGCCGCGCCCGATCGCCTGCCCGGCGAGGACGTTTTTCTCGCGTCGATCGCGGGCTATGTCGACACGCTCGGCTTCGTCGCGCTGTTCGGCCTCTTCACCGCCCATGTGACCGGCAACTTCATCCTGATCGGCTCCGGCCTGGCCGGGGTCGGGCAGGGGCTGCTGATCAAATGGCTCGCGTTTCCGGCATTCATTGCAGGCATCGTGGCCGCGCGCCTGCTCGACCACCGGATGCGCGTGCGCGGTCACGGCGCGCGTGCCTGTTCGCTGTACGCATTGCAGGCGATCCTGCTCGCCGGTTTCATGTTCGCGGGGATCGCGGCGTCGCCGATCGGCAGTGCCGACGCGCCCGCGACGATCGTCTGCGGGCTGCTCGGCGCGGCGGCGATGGGCGTGCAGAACGCGCATGGCCGGCTGACCGCGCGCTCGGTGGTCGCCAACACGGTGATGACCGGCAACGTCACACAGGCCGTCATCGATGCATTCGACTGGCTCGTGCCGATCGCCGCGCCGGCCGAACGGGACGCCGCCCGCGCGCGGCTGCAGCGCACGCTGCCGCCGGTGGCCGGTTTCGCGCTCGGCGCGGGCGCCGGCGCGACTGCGTACCTGTATGCCGCGTTCTGGGCGCTCGCGCTGCCGCTCGCGGTGCTGGGCTTTCTCACGTATCGATCCGCACGCGCGGCCGAGCTGCCGGCCTCGCGCTGAACCCGTTTTCGTGCGCAGCGTGCCGCTGCGCGCCACCTTCAAGGAGAACCCGATGATTTCACTGAACCTGCGCCACGTGCTGCGCATGACGACCGCGTCGACGGCGATGCTTGCCGCGTTGCTGGCGGCCGCCCCGTCGCATGCCGACGAAACGCATCTGGACGACACGGCGCGCCAGCCGGCCGCCGCGCGCTTCCCGGCGGTCGCGGTCGGCCCGCAGTACGACACGACGCACGTGTGCGTGGCGCCGGAAGACTTCGACCGCTTCACCGACAGCTTCGTCGCGACGTTCGGCGGCAAGAAGTCGAAGCAGGGCGTGTTCCAGGTCACGCCGACGCCGAGCCAGACGATGTCGCAACTGGTGCTCACGCCGGTCGGCACGATCTCGGTGTTCGGCTTCAAGACGCCGATCCCGTATCCGTTCTGCGAGGAGCGCACCGGCTATCTGGTGACCGACATGGACGTGGCCGTGAAGTCGGCGCGTGCGCATGGCGCGGACGTGGTCGTCGCGACGTTCCCCGATCCGATCGGGCGCGACGCGATCATCCGCTGGCAGGGCGGCGTGAACATGCAGCTGTACTGGCACACGCAGGCGCCGAATTACGACCCGCTGCAGACGGTGCCGGAAAACCGCGTGTACGTGTCGCCGGAACGCGCGAGCAAGCTCGCGCACGACTTCGCCGCGTTCTCGCACGGCAAGATCGTGTCGGACGTGCGCAAGGCGCCGGGCATCGAGATCGGCCGGCCGAACGACACGTACCGCCGCATTCGTATCGAATCGGGCTTCGGCAAGATGACGGTGCTCGCGACGGACGGCCATCTGCCTTACCCGTTCGGGCGCGAGATGACCGGCTATGAAGTCGCCGACCTGGCCGCGACGCTGAAGCAGGCGGAAGCCGCGGGCGTGACCGTGCTCGTGCCTCCGTTCACGTCGGACGGCCGTGACGCGGCGCTCGTGCAGTTCCCGGGCGGCTACGTCGCCGAAATCCATGCCCGGTCGAAATGACGGTGCGCCGGCCGATCAAACCATCGTGGCGCGGCGCGCTGCCGGGCGTCGTGCTGGCCGGCGGCGTCGCGCTGCATGCCGGGACGGCGGCCGGTGCCGATGCGCCGGCCGCCGCAGCCGCTCAGCCGCTGGCGCCGACGCCGGCGGCCGCGAGCGCCGCCGTGTCGTGCACTGCGAAGCGTCCGACCGTGCTGTTCAACCGCTGGCAGGAGGACTGGTCGGTACTCGCGAACCCGTGCGTGCCGCGCAAGCCGTTCGACGCACTGAAATACGTGCCGCTCGGCGATGACCCGTCGACCTACCTGTCGCTCGGCGCGAACCTGCGCGAGCGTTTCGAGCTGAACAACGCGCCGCTGTTCGGCCTCGGCTCCGCGCACGACGACAACTACGTGATCCAGCGCACGAACGTGCACGCGGACCTGCGCTATCGCGGCCATCTGCAGGCGTTCGTGCAGTTCGTCGATGCGCGGCCGTTCGGCAAGAATACGGTCGGCCCGGTCGACAAGGACCAGCTCGACATCGAGCAGGCATTCGTCGCGTATGTGGACCAGATCGGCCCCGGCACGTTGAAGACGCGGGTCGGCCGGCAGGAGATGGCGTTCGACTTGCAACGCTTCGTGTCGGTGCGCGACGGCCCGAACGTGCGGCAGGCGTTCGACGCGTTGTGGGCCGATTACGAAATCGGCAAGTGGCGGCTGATCGGCTACGTGACGCGCCCGGTGCAGTATCGCGACGCGGCCGCGTTCGACGACGTGTCGAACCGGCACCTGCGATTCGACGGCGTGCGCGTCGAGCGCAACGGCACGGGGCCCGGCGACCTGTCCGTGTACTGGTCGCGCTACACGCGCGACAACGCGCGCTTTCCGGATGCGTCGGGCACCGAGCGGCGCGACGTGTTCGACATGCGCTACGCGGGCAAGGCCGACGGGCTCGACTGGGACGTCGAGGCGATGCTGCAGACGGGCCACGTCGGGCAGGACACGGTGGGCGCGTGGGCGTTCGGCGCGCTGGGCGGCTATACGTTCGCGAAGACGGCCGGCACGCCGCGCATCGGCATCCAGATCGACGGCGCGTCCGGCGATGCTCACCCGGGCGATCGGCGCGTCGGCACGTTCAACCCGATGTTTCCGAACGGCTATTACTTCACGCTCGCCGGTTACACCGGATACAGCAACCTGATCCACGTGAAGCCTTCGCTGACGTTCAAGCCGGCGAGCTCGGTCACGGTGCTCACCGCCGTCGGCTTCCAGTGGCGGCAGACGACGGCCGATGCGATCTACGGGCAGGGCATGTCGGCGGTGCCGGGCACGGCGGGCAAGGGCGGCGCGTGGACGGGGATGTACGCGCAGGCTCGCGTGGACTGGCTCGTCAATGCGAACACGGCCCTGGCCGTCGAGGCGGTGCACTTCCAGCTCGCCGATTCGATTCGCGCACTGGGCGCGCGTAATGCCGACTATGTCGGCGTGGAAGCGAAGTTCGGTTGGTGACGCGGCGCGCGCCGCCGCTTTTTGTCAGGGCGGCGCGCGTGTGACCGAACGACGCCAGGCACGGGGCAGGGAGCCCGATGACCTGCGCCAGTACGTCGTTCAGATGGTGTTGGTCGGAACAGGAAACGTCGCAAACGGCCCCGAGCTCGGCGAAGGTCGGGTCGGCGTGCCGATCGGATGCGGAGCACGCGTCATACGTCACCCCAGACGTCGTCCGGGCAGCCAATGGCGCTGCCGTCGGATGGTCGCAGAAAAGGCGGCATCACGCCGGCGCGGTGAGCCGGTCGACGAGGTCCCGGCGATCAAGTTGCTCGACCCACCAATGTAGCGCCTGGCCAGCCTCGTCGGCACGCCACGCGATATAGCAATGGGTCGTGTCGCGCATGCCTGTGACCTCACGTGCGACGAGCCTGCCTTGCGCGATCGCGGGCGTTGCAATGCAGTCCGGCAGCGTGCCCACCGCGAGTCCTTCGCATAGCGCGGCCAGTTTCGCGGCGAGCGTCGGCACGGCAAGATACGGTTGCCCGGCATCGACGGCGACCGAGCGCGGTTGCAGTTCGCGGGACGTGTCGGAGATCACCGCGGCGCGATACGCGACGACGGACGACATCGACAGCGGTTCGGGCAGGGCGGCGAGCGGATGGGATGGGGCGACCGCGAATACGTGCCTGAGCGTGCCGATCGGATGGGCCACGATGTCCGGCAGCTCCGGGGGCTCACCCGCTGCGCCGACGACCAGGTCGGCGCGCCGCGAAACGAGCGCATCCCAGGTGCCGCCGAGCACTTCGGTGGACAGTCGCAGCCGCGTGTCCATTTCAAGGTCGTAGAACGCGTGCACGTACGGCCACATCGTGTGCAAAGGCAGGATCTCCGCGATGCAGATGCGGACCTCTGTTTCCCAACCTTGCTGTGCGCGTTGCGCTTTGCGTTCCAGCTGTTCGGCGGCGCGCAGCAGCCGACGGCCTTCTTCGACGACCACGCGGCCCGCGTGCGTGAGCCTGGCGCGACGCCCGCTGCGATCGAACAACGCGACGCCGAGGTCACTCTCGAGCTTCTGGACGAGGTACGTCAGTGCGGACGGCACGCGATGCATCAACTCCGCGGCGTCGGCGAACGTACCGGTGCGGTCGATCGCGTCCAGTGCCTCGAGTGCTTCGAAGGACAGCTTCATGGCGAATCTCACTGCGAAAGAGACATCGGGCGGCCAGCTTCAGGCTGACGGCGGTGCATCCTATCCCGTCTGGATGCGGTTCATCGACGAACGTCCTGACGCACACGCAAGCGCCCCGGCCGTCCCGGTCGCATTCGCTGGAGCCTTCGGATCACGTCGGCGTCGATTCACGGCGCTTCGCGGCAGCGTCAGGCGCGTGGGCGCCCGGCAGCGCACCGAACATGTGCTGGCTGCACTTTGCGTCGCGCCATGCGGTTCCCAGCCGGATTCCGCCGAACATCCGTCGCGCCAGCGGAAGGATCTGTTCGCCGGCCAGAATGCCGAGCAGACCCACCAGCGCGACGGCGGGCGGCGCCGGCGATTGCACGCCGATCAGCGCGTAAACGATGCCGGCGAGGATGCCGGCGAACAGCGAAGCAGAGTACGGTTTCATAGGTTTGACATGGCGTGACGACAGTAAAAAATAGGGATAACTACCGATCTGGCGTCGATCCGAATTTCCTGGGTCAGCCTATCAGTTCCGCATGTGCGTTGTGGGTCCATTCAATGAAATTCAGATCTTTTCAGCCTGGATTCATGAAGGTCGCGGGAATCAGAACAATTAATTGGTGTGGCCGCTCATTCGCCTGTTGAATGATGGTGGCCGGCTGTCGAGCCTTCCGACCAGCGCGTTCGACGCGTTGCGGATTCGTCGGCCCGGCGAGCCTCATTTCTCCCTGCGTCAAAGGACATCACCGCCATGAGCAACCCGAAGCTTGAAGTACTTACCCCGCACAACAGCCAACTGATCTTCATCGATCAGCAGCCGCAGATGGCGTTCGGCGTGCAATCGATCGATCGCCAGACGCTGAAGAACAACGTCGTCGGGCTCGCGAAGGCTGCGAAGGTCTTCAACATCCCGACCACGATCACGACGGTCGAAAGCGAGAGCTTCTCCGGTCACACGTATCCGGAGCTGCTCGACGTTTTCCCGAACCAGAAGACGCTCGAACGCACGTCGATGAATTCGTGGGACGACCAGAAGGTGCGCGACGCACTGGCCGCAAACGGCCGCAAGAAGGTGATCGTGTCCGGCCTGTGGACCGAAGTCTGCAACACGACGTTCGCACTGTGCGCGATGCTCGAAGGCGACTACGAAATCTACATGGTCGCCGACGCGTCGGGTGGCACCACGCAGGCCGCGCACGACTTCGCGATGCAGCGCATGGTGCAGGCGGGCGTCGTGCCCGTCACGTGGCAGCAGGTGCTGCTCGAGTGGCAGCGCGACTGGGCGCACCGCGAGACGTACGACGCCGTGATGGCGATCGCGAAGGAGCATTCGGGCGCGTACGGTATGGGTGTCGACTACGCGTACACGATGGTCCACAAGGCCGCGCCGCGCACCGCGACGCCGCACGAGTCGATCGCGCCCGTTCCGGCGAAGTAAGCGCAGAGGGCCAGCGATCGCTGATGCCGGTGCGGCGGGTTCGATTCGAACGCGCCGCATTGGCTTCATTGCGCGGGTGGCGGACGTGATCGAAACACGCATGCCGCCCGCAGCAGGCTGATCGGAACATGGCCCCTGCATTCGAATTTTCCGGGAGATTCATCGCATGGAACCTTATCTGGTTTCCCTTGGTGCGGGCCTGCTGATCGGTGTGATTTACAGCGCCATCAAGGTTCGCTCTCCCGCACCGCCGCTGATTGCGCTGGTCGGGTTGCTCGGCATGCTGATCGGCGTGCAAGCCTTGCCCACCGTGAAACAGCTGCTTGGCTTCTGATCAATTAGAGGTGATGCATATGACCGCAACCGTGACCCAGCCGGATCTGATCCTGCATAACGGCAGATTCACGACGCTCGACCGCGCGAACCCCGTCGCGACGGCTATCGCGATTGCCGCCGGCCGCTTCGTCGCCGTCGGCAGCGACGCGGACGTGATGCCGCTCGCGGGCCGCGCGACGAAGGTGGTCGATCTCGGCGGCCGTGGCGTACTGCCGGGCCTGATCGACAACCACTGCCACGTGATTCGCGGCGGCCTGAACTACAACATGGAACTGCGTTGGGACGGCGTGCCGTCGCTCGCGGTCGCGATGGAAATGCTCAAGCGCCAGGTGGCCGTGACACCCGCGCCGCAGTGGGTCCGCGTGGTCGGTGGCTTCACCGAGCATCAATTCGTGGAGAAGCGGCTCCCGACGATCGACGAACTCAATGCCGCCGCGCCGGACACCCCGGTTTTCATCCTGCACCTGTACGATCGCGCGTTGCTGAACGCGGCCGCGCTGCGTGTCGTCGGCTACACGAAGGACACGCCGGAGCCGCCGGGTGGGACCATCGTCCGCGATGCCGCCGGCAACCCGACCGGCCTGCTGCTTGCGAACCCGAACGCGACGATCCTCTACGCGACGCTCGCGAGGGGCCCGAAGCTGCCGTTCGAGTATCAATACAATTCGACGCGCCATTTCATGCGCGAGCTGAACCGGCTCGGCGTGACGGGCGTGATCGACGCGGGCGGCGGCTCGCAGAATTACCCCGACGATTACGAAGTGATCCGCAAGCTGCACGACGCGGGTGAGATGACGATCCGCATCGCCTACAACCTGTTCACGCAGAAGCCGAACGCGGAGAAGGAAGACTTCGTGAACTGGACGAAGAGCGTCAAGTACCACGACGGCACCGACTACTTCCGCAATAACGGCGCGGGCGAGATGCTGGCGTTTTCCGCGGCCGACTTCGAAGACTTCCGGGTGGCACGCCCGGACCTGCCCGACCAGATGGAGGATGATCTCGAGGGCGTCGTGCGCGTGCTCGCGGAAAACCGTTGGCCGTGGCGCATGCACGCGACCTACGACGAGACCATCAGCCGCGCGCTCGACGTGTTCGAAAAGGTGAACGAGGACATCCCGCTCGAAGGGCTGAACTGGTTCTTCGATCATGCGGAAACCATCACCGAGAAATCGATGGACCGGATCGCCGCGCTCGGCGGCGGCATCGCGGTGCAGCACCGGATGGCGTACCAGGGCGAATACTTCGTCGAGCGCTATGGCGCGCAGGCGGCCGAAGCGACGCCGCCGGTCGCGAAGATGCTGTCGAAAGGCCTCAAGGTCTCGGCCGGCACCGACGCGACGCGCGTGGCGTCGTACAACCCGTGGGTGTCGCTTGCATGGCTCGTCAGCGGCAAGACGGTCGGCGGCCTGCGGATGTACCCGCAGCGCAACCTGCTCGATCGGGAGACGGCACTGCGCATGTGGACCGAGTACGTGACGTGGTTCTCGAACGAAGAGGGCAAGAAAGGGCGCATCGCGGTGGGGCAGCTTGCCGACCTGGTGGTCCCGGATCGCGATTTCTTCGCGTGTGCCGAGGACGACATCGCCGGCACGACTGCGTTGCTGACGGTCGTGGACGGAAAGATCGTGTGGGGCGCGGGGCCGTTCCAGTCGTACGACGCGCCGATCCCGCCGGCGATGCCCGACTGGTCGCCCGTGCGCGAGTTCGGCGGCTATGGCGGCTGGGGCGCGACGCAGCGCGCCGGCGCGCCGCTGCAACGGGCGGCCGCCGCTGCGATGTGCGGTTGTGCGAACGCGTGCAACGTTCACCAGCACGCGCACGCGAGCGCATGGGCAAGCGCGTTGCCGACGTCGGACGCAAAGGGCTTCTGGGGCGCGTTCGGCTGCTCCTGCTGGGCGGTCTGATACGGCGACGCAGACCGATGCGGCTTAGGCGGGACCCGGCTGGCAGTCGTCACGCAATTCGGTGACGATATGACGGCCGGGATAAAGCGATGTGCCCGCTCCATCCACGAGAAAGGTGGATGGAGCGGGCTGCCTTCGCAATATGTCGGATCAGGCAGATGGCGGCATGCGCCGCCAGGGCGACGCGTCGCGCCGGGATGTCGAGGCGTCCGGCGCACGGCGTCTGTCGAGATTCACTCGACGTTGGACTATCTGCTTTGCCGTTCATTCAACCTTGAACTTTCAAGGGCAGCTTGGCCCGTTCGCGCACGGCCGACCGGCTCTCATCGACCCGTTGCAGTCATTCGGATCGCCGTTGTGGCGACGGTCGGTCTCGCGTGCTCAACGGCCACTCGCTCCTCCGGTTGCGTGCTGCATGTCTGTCATCCCTGCCGTTCGACTACGCTATATCCAGCGGCAGGTTTCGCTTCGCCCACCTGAAATCTGCCGGGACCCTGTGTACGACGGTAGGTTAAATCGTACGCAAGTCCGACCAGCATCATCCCCCGACCGCATCAGGCATAATTCCGACATTCCATTGATGGCTTGGCGAAACGGGGTATTTGCCTGCTGCTCGCATGCGCCGGGAAGCCGTTCCGTGAACAAGTATCAGAAAGGGGCTGGTATGAAAGATCCGAGGGGTTCAGTGTGGCGCAAGTGGGATTTGCATATTCACACACCGTTCTCGTTCCACTGGAACGAAGGGGCCAATATCAAGAAGCTACCGCCGGAGGAGCGCGAAAAGATTCTCGATCAACTGATAGAAAAAATCGTCGAAAGCGATGTCGCGGCCTTCGGGATCATGGATTACTGGACGTTCGACGGCTACTTGGCCATTAGGGAGCGCTTGGCGGCGCGCAAACTTGAAATTTCCAAGGCAATATTTCCGGGCATGGAATTGCGCATTGAAGCCCCCGTCGATTTTCGCCTCAACATCCATGTGCTCCTCTCTGATGCGCTCACCACGCAGAACCTCAACGACTTCAAGTCGGCGCTCCAAATCCGTTCGAGTAACAATTACGCCCGCGCACTTTCCAATGAGGCATTAATTGAATACGCGCGCAGCCTCGACCCGAGCAAGGCGAAGATTCATGGATTCCAAGATACTGATCTCAAGGATGAGGAGAAGCTGCTTCGGCTTGGGAGCATGACAGCATTGGTGACGCGGGAATCGCTGCGCGATGCTATCAAACGGATTCCGCCGGATACTTGCCTAGTGATTATGCCCTACGATACCTCAGATGGGCTGTCGGAACTTGATTGGGAAAAGCACCCTCACGACGACAATTACTTCATGCGGTCGGCGGATATCTTTGAGACACGCAACCCAGACAATGTCGACCTCTTCCTTGGACGCGAAACCGACAAGAATCGCAAGTTCCTGGCCAATTTCGTCAAGACGATGGGAGGCAAGCCCAAGCCGGCAATTTCGGGCAGCGACGCCCACAAGATTGCTGACTATGGCGTATTCCCGAGCAACCGCATCACCTGGATCAAAGCCGATCCGACGTTCGAGGGCTTGCGACAAACAATCTATGAGCCGATTAGTCGCGTGCAAATTTCAGCCGAAAAGCCCATAGAGCCTCTGTTCGCGATACGTAACGTTGTGCTGAATTTTCCGGCTGATGCCAAGCTCGTGAGCAACATCGTGTCTGCGAGTCAACCCGACCCCTTCTGCTTTCGCGGGAGAACCGAGATTGTCTTCAGTGCCTATCTCACCTGCCTCATCGGAGGTCGAGGCTCGGGCAAGAGCACGCTACTTAATCTGTTACATGAGAAGCTCGATCCGGGCCGCACCAGGTTTTTCGTGGACAACAGCCTGACGCCGACGAAGACGACTGACATCGCAAGCTGCGTCACCATCGACGGCGATGCGGAACAGAAGATCGTTGAGTTCCTTCAGCAAAACGAGATAGAGCAATTTGCTGTCGCTCCCCATGGCTTCACCGAGGCGATATTCAAGCGCTTGTCAAAGCGCGACACTGACGGGAAGCTTGCTACCATCGATGAGGCCATTCAATCAGCCATTGATGAGACTGAGGCGCAGAGCCAGCGATTGGCAGAGCATCACACGCTGGCCATCACGCTAGCCAGCGCCGAAAAGGAACTGGCGACGGCTAGGACTCTCATCGTTTCCTTCCAAAATCCTGAATACACTCAACTCAACGCAGACCTCGGAGCCTCCAACAAGGAGTTGCAAGGGCTGAGGACCTGGCGCTCGCGGCTGGAGTCACTCCTCAAAGAGCTAAGGGCTGTATGCCAAAAGCAAAAACTTCCCCCCTCCGAGACACCTAATCTTTACGAGACTGAGTTTTTTGCAATTCAAAAGGCCATTGACGAGCTTCTTGTCCCAGTCGAGGCCCGTGCCAACTTAGCCGATGCCTCCGCGCGCGAGACGGCCTTGACGCACGAAGTAGCCGCGCTCACCCAGAAACTCGAGGACTTTCTCAGAGGCCGCGGCCTCTCGCAGGAAAACCTGCTTGACGTAGGAAAAGCCAATGAGCGCATCGCTCAGATCGAGCAAGAGCTTCCCGCGCAAAAAGCGAAGGCATCCGAACTTGAGAAGCAGATCGCTGCGTTCAAGAACCAACGCGAGCTCATCGATGAGCGTGTTGGTGTTGTGACAGAGCTTCTTATGCCGCTCAATGACACGCTGTCACGCCTAGGAAAGGAGGTCAAACCTATCGAACTGCGCTATGAGTTCGACGATGCGCAGTTTAAGCAGGTAATGGTCGAACGCATACAGGAGCGCTTTGAAGCGGGCGACGGGCCAGCGCCGCGTATCGATCACCTCCACACTATGCTGTCAAGTGTCGACTTCAAGAGCCTTACCACATCGGCGGACTTCCTCTCAAAACTACCTGGGGAAAGGAGCACTGCCAAGCTATTGCGTGATCACTTTTCCAACGAGCCGAATTTTGAGCTGCTGAAGGTCGAGGCAGAGAAGTTGTTAATGGATCATCGGGCGTTCGGCAGGATTCGCGTCTCATACGACGGCAAGCCCGTCGAGAGTTCATCATTTGGCCAACGATGTACGACCGTCATCGTTATCTTGCTGTTGTTGGGGAACACTCCCATCGTTATCGACGAGCCGGAGGCGCACTTGGATAGCGCGCTTATAGCCAATTACTTGGTCGAACTTGTAAAGAAGGCGAAGCTTAACAGGCAAATCATCTTCGCTACACACAACGCTAACTTTGTAGTCAATGGTGACGCTGAGCTGATTCATGTATTGGAAATGGGGGCGGACAAGTCCACGAAGGTCGTAAGCGTCACAATCGAGAATCTTGAGCACCGGGGGAAGCTGCTTACGCTTGAGGGTGGCTCCGAGGCATTCTTGAAACGGGAGTCCCGCTACGGCATCGCGTAATGCTCGGCCTCAAAACGTCTCTTCAGCGTGCGGGGCGAGCAAAGCGAGTTGCTATCAATTGGCGATCAATATCGATCGCGCTGGCATCAATGGAAATCCTGTTTGTTCGACGGATTACTTTACAAGTGTTGACTGCGTGTGAATGGCCGATGTCTGCGGTGCAGCCGACGTTCGAATGCCCGGGCGACGGAGTGTTTGAGCGCCCGCTTCTGGCCGAACTCGGCCGGCCGCCGCCCAGCGCACACGGCCGGCGCAGATCGACCCGAAGCGGTCTCTCCGCTTCCTCTAGAGCAGTTATTCAATGTGATGAGTTCGAGATCGATCGTTGGGGGAAAGGTCGAAAATTGGCAGCAGTCTCCCTGGCGCTACCGATCGGCCCCTGTCGACCGAGACCCCTCGCATATTCACCGCGCGAGAGCGGGATCGATCTCGTCCCGTGTTAAGCCGAATGCCGCCATCCTAGCTCGATGGTCCGGCGAACCCAAATAAGAACGAAGTTGCCTGTTTACCGCATTGAGCAGATCGCTGTTTTGTTGGTTAAATGAGAATGCTCCGAGCGGGGGGCCCTGCTGCTTACCATTCGTTCCCGGCTCATGCTGCACGGCCTCAAGCATTGAGCCTCCGATTCGATCCGCAACTATGCGATTTCCCAAGGCAGTGCTCGCATATGCGTCGATTGCGCCGGAGAGAACAGCATCAATGGCATCGGCCTGTTGCGCAAAGATGGCTATCTGGTCCTCGCTCACGCCCGCCGCTTTTGCTGAGTCGTGCTGAACCTGTCCGGCAATGATGCCAAGGCGGGCATCGGAGCGTTCGGCAAGTGCCGCATAGCTGTTGACGCCCTTCAGGTTTCCAGCACGAACCAGAAAGCCGTCTCCGATCCCCCATACAGGTACGCTGAACGCCACCGTCCTGGCGCGTTCAGGCGTAATGAAGAGCGGAACGTTCATATCCCAGCGTCCAGCTTCAACGCCGGGTAGCAGTTCACTGAACGTCGTCAGACGATGCTCGATCTGTGTGACGCCTATCGCCCGAAGAATTGCATCGGCCAATTCAATGTCAGCACCCGTAGCAGCCCCCCGGGGGTCCGTCCATCCAAAAGGGGGTTCGTCGATGTACGCAATCGTTACCTTCATCGCTATGTCTCGCGAAATGCGAACGGCCACCGAATCTGGAGCCGATTGGCGACGATTCTACCTATGCGCGCGGATGTCCCTTCATGGCCGAACCGAGCCACACAGCAACCCTAAAGCTGGCGCACCGGCTCCGACAACAACCTTGAAGTAACTTCACAGGTCAACGTTGAGCGAGGGAAATTCCAAGTAGAGTGAATCTCGACACCGTCGCTTCTGTCAGGGCTCCGTGCGCGCGAGCGATTCGACGAAATCGATGAACGCAGTCACGCGTTTCGAGCCGCGCTGGTTCGGCAGGTACAGGGCGGTGATCACCGAGCGCGCCGAGCCGGGCGTCACGTCGTACCGTTCGAACAACCGTTGCAGGCGGCCCGCTTCGATGTCCGCGCCGACCATCCAGTCAGGGAGCAGCGCGATGCCGGCGCCGTCGAGCGCGGCTTCGCGCAGCACCTCGCTGTGATTCGATTTCAGCCGGCCGGCGACGATCACGGGCGTCGTGCCCCGTGCATCGGCGAACGTCCACGCCTGCTGGTCGGCGCCGAAGTGAAAGCGCAGGCACGCGTGATCGACCAGCTCCCCCGGCGTCGCGGGTGTGCCGTGCGCGTCGAGGTAAGCGGGGCTCGCGACCACGTAGCGGCGGAACGTGCCGAGCGGTCGCGCGACGACGTCCGCGCTCGGCGCGGCATCGCCGAGCCGGATCGCGACGTCGATCCGCGCGCTCACCAGATCGACACGTTCGTCGGTCAACTGCAGGTCGACGTCGAGCTTCGGGTGGCGCGCGACGAACGCGGCGACGTGCGGCGCGATCCGGCGCAGCCCATAGGCGACCGGCACCGACACGCGCAGCGGGCCGGACGGCTCGTCGCCGCGATCGGCGACGAGCGCGTCGGCATCCGCGAGTTCCTCCAGCACGCGTTTCGCCCGCGCATAGTAGACGGCGCCCGCATCGGACAGTGTGACCTGCCGCGTCGTGCGGTTCAGCAGCACGGTGCCGAGCGATGCCTCGAGCGCGTCCACCGCGCGCACGACCGACGAAGCGGCGAGGTCGAGACGCCGGCCGGCGCTCGAGAAGCCGCCGGCTTCCGCGACTTCCACGAACGCGCGCAGCGCGGAGAATTTGTCCATCGGAATGCCCTTGTGCGTGTTGCAACGTCGCGTTGCATGCGGTTCGCATTCTAGCGCCGGGCGGCGCGGCCGCACGGGCTGTGCGTCGCCGCTTCAGCACGATTCAGGGTAGGGCGGGCACCATCGGCGGCGCTGGAGCGCGGCCGTCCGCGCGGCATCTCGTGCTGCCGTGCGTGGCATCCTGCTCGAAGTCAGGCGCGTGCACCATGTGTCACGGGCAAGACACGAACATCCATTGAGCAATCGGCCGGACGATCGGTGCGTACGATCGCGACCACGCAGAGGCTTCAGCGCGAGCGTGCTCGCCGCCACGCGCCGGGCGGATGGCCGACGATCCGCGCGAAGACGCGGTTCAGGTGGCTCTGGTCCGCAAAGCCGCACGCGATCGCGATGTCGGCGAGCGTCATGTCGGATGTCTCGATCAGTTCGCGGGCACGCGTCACGCGCTGTTCGAGCAGCCACTGGTGCGGCGTGCGGCCGGTGGTGCGCGAGAACGCGCGGATGAAGTAGCCGCGCGACAGGTCGCATTCGGCCGCCACTTCCTCGATCGATACGCCGAGATCCGCCTTTTCCAGCAACAGCTCCTGCGCGAGCGCCAGTTTCGCCGGCGACAGGCTGCCCTTGTGGTCGAGTTCGGGCGCGCGCGCGTTGCCGTAACGGCGCACGAGGTGCGTGCCGATCGCGAGCCCCACCTGCTCGATGAACAGCGCGTTCAGCGGGCCGGGCGCGTCGAGGCTGCCGGCCACCGCGTGCGCGAGGTGGCCGAGCACCGGATCGCGCACGTCGGGGCGGCACGTGAGGCCGCCGATTGCCTGCCCGCCGTGCTCCGGGCCGACGCGCTCGAGATACGCGTGCGGCAGCTCGACCAGCACGAAGTCGAAGTTGCCGTACAGGTCCGCATGGAAGTGGCGCGAGAAATCGCGAATGTAGATCGAGTGATGCTGGAACCGGCGCTCGCTCGCGCCGGCGCGCCCGTAGAGCGTGCGACGATGGCCGGCGGCCAGCGACACGCCGACCAGGAAGCCGCGGTCGCACGCGGGCATGTCGATGTGCTCCACGTGCGCTTCGCGCATGCATTTGCGGTGAAGCCGCAGGCCGCCGGTGGCGGTCTCGACGTCCTTCGCCAGCAAGCTGGCCACGCAACCGAGTGTGTCCTTCGGCGGTGGCGGCGGGGATACCGCCGGCGCTGCGGTAACGGAGTCTGACATGGAATTCCCGGGCAAGTGACTCGGCGCGCGAAATGGCGAGTCCAGTTTAGCGACGCATGTGAACATTCAAAATGAATTTGCACAAACGTCCGCTCGCGAATCTGACGAAATGCTTTCAATGACGGCGCGCGGCCGCCGCATCGCCCGTCACGACAGGCGTGCGCGCGGCCCGGAAGAGTATAGCGCCCCACTTTTACATGCAAGCGAATGCGCCGATCGCGTGATCCGGTTGCCGCCCCACAGCGCATTTTCCTTCAAGATTTTCGTCGCGCCCCCGTCTACACTCAGGCCGTCATTGAACATTGTCCGGCCGGCGCCACGGTGCGCCGGGGCCGGACATCCTGCCGGGTGGACTGCCGCGTTCACCGGGCGGTCATCCTGAGGGACCCGGAGGCGGCCATGATCCAGATCGGAACGTTGTCGGTGGATTTCGAGCAGCGCGACATTCGCCGTCAGGGCGCGTCGCTGCGCATCGGTGCACGCGCGCTCGACATTCTCGAAGTGCTGCACCGCGCGAGCGGGTCGGTCGTGTCGAAAGACGACATCATGGACGCGGTCTGGCCGGGGCTGATCGTCGAGGAAAACCGCCTTCAGGTGCACGTGGCGACGCTGCGCAAGGCGCTCGGCACGAGCCGCGATCTGATCAAGACGGTGCCCGGGCGCGGCTACCTGCTGGTCGCGTGCGCGTCGCCCGGCCCGGAACGCCCGCCCGCGGCTGACGCGCCGGCCGCGGTGCCGGCCGATGCCCACGCGTCGTCGCCGCCCGCGCCGCTCGTCGGACGCGACACCGAAATCGCGCAGATCGTCGAGATGCTCGAACGCACGCCGGTCGTCACGCTCGTCGGCGCGGGCGGGATCGGCAAGACGAGCCTCGCCGTACGCGTGGCCCACGCGGTGCGTAGCCGCTCGCGCGAGCGCGTGCTGTTCGTGGAGCTGGCGCGTGCGGGGACGCGCGCCGACATGCTGATCGCCCTCGCGGCCGAGCTCGGCCTGGACACGCAGCGCGTGCCCGCCATCGAGGACATCGGCGCCGCATTCGCGGCGTCGCGCTACCTGCTCGTGCTCGACAATGCCGAGCACATCGTCGATCTCGTCGCGAGCCTCGTCGAAACGCTGACGTCGTGCGCCGGCTCGCTGCGCGTACTCGTGACGAGCCGCGAGCCGCTGCATATCTCGGCCGAAGCGGTGCTGCGCATGAGCCCGCTTGCGGTGCCCGGCGACGACGCGCGCCCCGACGAGATCGTTCGTTGTTCCGCCGTCGAGCTGTTCCTGGAACGGGTTCGCACGGCTGCGCCGGATTGTCCGGTCGACGAAGCCGGCATGCGGCTGATCGCCGATATCTGCCGGCGGCTCGACGGGCTGCCGCTCGCGATCGAACTGGCCGCGGCACGCGTCGCGACGCTCGGGCTCGCGGTCGTCGCGTCGCGGCTGGACGACCGGCTGAACCTGCTGACCGGCGGGCTGCGCTCGGCGCTGCCGCGTCATCAGACGCTGCGAGCGACGTTCGACTGGAGCTACGTGCTGCTCGACGCGGGCGCGCGTGCGCTGTTCCGCCGGATGGGATGCTTCATCGGGCCGTTTACGTTCGATGCCGCGCACGCGGTCGCCACCGAGCCCGGCACGTCGGCCGCGGACATGATCGCGGTGCTCGGCGAACTGGTCGCGAAGTCGCTGGTGACCGTCGAGTTCCACGGCGCCTATGCGCGATACCGGCTGACCGAATCGACGCGCGCGTATGCGCTGGAAAAACTGCACAACGAGGGCGAGTTCGAGCGCATCGCGGCGCGTCACGCACGGTACGAGCATGAGCAGGGGCACGAACGCGAGCACGGGCACGAGCACGCGGCGGCGAACGTGGACGCCGCGCGGCGCGACGATGTGGTCGCCGAAGCACCGAACGACGGATCAACGGATGTGGTCGCGGAAGCACCGAACGACGCATCGGCGGATGTGGTTGCCGAAGCACCGAACGATGAATCGGCGGATGTAGTCGCCGAAGCACCGAACGACGCACCAGCGGATGGGGTCGCCGTAGTACTGAACGACGCACCAGCTGATGCGGTCACGCAAGCGCCGAACGACGCACCAGCCGACGCATCAACCG
Source organism: Arapaima gigas (assembly GCA_900497675.1). Classification (NCBI taxonomy): domain Eukaryota; kingdom Metazoa; phylum Chordata; class Actinopteri; order Osteoglossiformes; family Osteoglossidae; genus Arapaima; species Arapaima gigas. The sequence continues at coordinate 61,781 of UFQX01001049.1, forward strand.
ACGCGCTCGCCCTGGCCGCCGACGAAACGCCCGTGCCCGAAGCCGACCTCCTGGCGCGCGCGCTGCTGGAGCCGGCACGGATGCACGAATGCGCGGCGCGGGCGCGCCAGGTGCTCGACGCATTCGACACGGCCGCGGCCGACCCCGTTGATGCCGCGCGTGAGATGCGGTTGCGCGCGGCCTGCGCGTCGGCGTTGCTGCATACGGACGGCGATGCCATGGCCGCGGCCGCGATGTGGGACCGCACGCTCGGCCTTGCCGCCCATGTCGGCGATGCTACGTTCGATGCGCGCGCGCTGGTCGGGCTGTGGAATACGATGCTGACGCTGTCGGACATTCACGAATCGCTGCGCTACGCGACACGCTTCGAGCGCGCGGCCGAGCGGCGCGGCGACCGCTCGCAGCGGCTCCTGGCCAACGCGATGGTCGCCACGTCGCTGCACTATTTCGGCGAGCACGCGCAGGCGCGCGAGCGGCTCGAAGCGGCGACGGCCGAACTCGGCGAGGTGGGCGAACCGCCGTGCGCGCAGGCAGCGCTCGGCGTCGACATGACGACGCTCGCGCGCACGATGCTCACGCGGCTCGTGTGGATGCAGGGCGACCCCGACCATGCGATGCGCATCGCCGCGCAAGCGGTCGAGTGCGCGCGCCGCGGCCCGTCCGCGCTCGCGCTGTGCGTGGTGCTGGGCGCGGCTGCCGTGCCGATCGCACTGCGCTACGGCGACCACGACATCACGTCCGACTATCTCGCGACGCTGCGCACGACCGCGAGTGCGCACGGCTTCGACATCTGGCGCAATCACGCGGAATGCCTGACCGGCCAGTTCGACATCCAGGCCGGTCATCCCGGCGCGGGCCTCGCGCGGCTTGAACCCGCGCTGCGGCGTGTCGAGGCGAGCGGGTTCCGGCGCCTGCTCGCCCCGTTGAACGTCGCGTATGCGGAGGGTCTCGTGCGCGTCGGCCGCGCAGGCGAGGCGCGTACGCGGCTCGATGCGACGCTCGCGCGCTGCCGCGCGCACGGCGAGCATCTGTTCGTGCCGGAACTGCTGCGCGTGACGGGCGTCGCGATGCTCGAACAGGCACGGATCGCGGCCCCCGACGTCGCGCTCGCGTACGAAGCCGATGGCCATCGTCATCTGCAGATGGCGATCCAGACCGCGAACGGGCAGGGCGCGTCGATGTGGGCGCTGCGCGGCGCGCTGGATCTCGCCGATCACCTGATCGAGCGAGGGCGCACCGCGCACGCGTCGACGCTGGTCGCCGGCGTCGCGCGGCACTTCGATCCGCATTCGCGCGCCCATGATGTGCGGCGCTTGCTGCGCGTGCAGAATTTCGTCCGCCAGGACATGCCGCCGCCGTCCCGCACGCCTGCGCGCCACGACGCCGCCGACGCGGCGCAGCAGGCCGCATAGCGATGCGCGAGTTCCAGGCAACCGCGCGACTGCGCGATCGCGGCATGCGTGCCGATGCGGTCGACGCAGCGGGTTTCCGTCGTTCGACGATGCGACGCACGCGCGGCGCGGCGCGGCGTGCGCGTGCGCACGGGAGGCCCGACGGTGCTTAGAGCGACGGAACCCGCGCGCGCGGCGGACCTCGTCGTCTTCAACGGCAAGATTGCGACCCAGGACGAGCAGCGCTCGTTCGTCAGCGCACTTGCGGTGAAGGACGGGCGCATCGTCGCGACCGGCGACGATCGCGACGTGCTGCGTCATGCGCACGGCGACACGACCTGCATCGACCTGAACGGCCGCACGGTGATCCCCGGGCTCGTCGACGCGCACCTGCAGGCCATCCGCGGCGGCGCGAACTTCAACCTGGAGTTGCGCTGGGACGGCGTGCCGTCGCTCGCCGCCGCGCTCGACCTGCTGCATCGGCAGGCCTTGCGCACGCCTGCGCCGCACTGGGTACGCGTGGGCGGCGGCTGGACCGCGCTGCAGTTCGCGGAGAAGCGCGGCCCGACGGTGGCCGAGCTCAATGCGATCGCACCCGATACGCCGGTGTTCGTCCAGCATCTCGGCGACAGCGCGTGGCTGAATGCGGCCGCGCTGCGCGCGATCGGCTACGGGCGCGACACGCCCGATCCGCCAGGCGGCGAATTGCGGCGCGACCGCCATGGGCGGCCGACCGGGCTGCTGCTCGCGCGCCCGGACCCGGCCGTGCTGGCCGCGGCGCTCGCGCATGCGCCGGTGCTCGGCGCGGCCGACCGGGTCAACTCGACGCGGCAGTTCATGCGCGCGCTGAACCGCGTGGGCGTGACGAGCGCGATCGACGCCGGGGGTGACGGTCTGGCGTATCCGGACGATTACGCGGCGGTCATCGCGCTTGCACGCCGCGGCGAACTGACGACGCGCATCGCGTACGCACTGGGCGCACGGCACGCCGGCCGGGAAATCGACGACTTCGCGCAGTGGATTGCGCTGACCTCGCCCGGCGACGGCGATGCGTTCCTGCGCGCGAACGGCGCGGGCGCGCGGCTGCTGTTTTCGGCGGTCGATCTGGGGAATTTTCTCGACCCGCGCACCGAACTGCCCGCGTCGGTCGACGCGGAACTGACCGCCGTCGTCCGGCTGCTGGTCCGCCACCGCTGGCCGTTCCGGCTGCATGCGACCTACGACGAGACGATCGGCCGCTTCCTCGACGTGTTCGAGGCGGTGAACCGCGATACGCCGTTCGCCGGGCTGCGCTGGTGTTTCGACCGGTGCGAGACGATGTCGGATGCGAACATCGCGCGCGTGGCGGCGCTGGGCGGCGGCGTGACCGTGCAGCCGCGCATGGCGTTCCAGGGCGAGGCGTTCATCGCGCGCGACGGTGCGGCCGCGGCGACGCGCGCGCCGCCGATCCGCGCGATGCTCGCGGCCGGGTTGCCGGTCGGGGCAGGCTCCGGCGCGCTGGATGCGGCGAGCTACAACCCGTTCGTCGCGCTGCACTGGATGGTGTCGGGGCGCAGCGTCGGCGGCACCGTGCTGTATCCGCCGCGCAACCGGCTCGGCCGGATGGAGGCGCTGCGCTGCTATACGGTCGGCAGCGCGTGGTTCTCCGCCGACGAGCATCGCAAGGGGGCGCTGGTGCCCGGCCATTACGCGGATTTCGCGGTGCTCAGCGACGACTATTTCACGATCGACACGCCGCGCATCCCGCAGCTGTCGTCGGTGCTGACGATCGTCGACGGGAAGGTCGTGCATGCGGAGCGGGAATACGCGTCGCTCGCGCCGCCGCCGCCGCCCGTCAGCCCCGGATGGTCGCCGGTCGCCGATGGCGGCGGCACGCCTGAAGCCGGCGCGAACGGGCATGGCAGCCCGCGCGCATCGGCGGCGGGCGACGCATGCATGAACCCCGGCACCGATGCGTGCCGGGCACGCGGCCCCGGGCGCCGCTTCGCGCGGCCGCGCCATCCGACGGCCTGCGCGGCCGGCGACCGCTGCGACGCGTGCGGCCGCCGCTGCGTCGCGTGCTAGCCGGCACGCACCCCATCGCGCGGCATGGCCTTGAACGATTTTTCGTCCCGTGCGCGGGACAGAAAGGAGACACGATGAACGTTGCGCACACACGCGCACCGTCGACCGGCGACGAAGTGGCCGGCGTCAGCATTCCGCGCACGACGCTTGCGGTCGAGGCGGCCGACGCGGCGCGTGCAGCGTTGCCTGCCGCGCTCGCCGATCATGCCGCGCGCGTGTTCGTGTTCGCGTCGCTCGCCGCGCGGCGTGCAGGCGAAGGGTGCGATGCCGATGCGCTGTACGTCGCCGCGATGTACGCGAACATGGGGCTGAGCCCCGCTTACTGCCGCTCGCCCGAGCGTTACGAGCTCGACGGCGCGGATGCCGCGCGCGCGCTGCTGGTGCGGCATCGGCGCGCACGCAGCATGCGCGACGACGTCTGGCACGCGATCGCGCTGCATACGACGCCCGGTGTGGCCGAGCGCGCGTCGCCGCTCGCCCGCGCGCTGGCACGCGCCGTGTCGACGGATTTGATGGCAACCGATTTCGACAGCTACACCGCCGACGAGCGTACCGCGCTGCTCGCGGCTTACCCGCGCGGCAGCGGATTTCGCGAAACCTTCCTTGCCGCGGTCGCGCGCGGCGTCGAGCATCGGCCGCAGTCGACTTTCGGCACGTGGAGCGCCGACGTGCTCGAACGCGCGGATCCGGATTTCCAGCGGCCGAATTTCTGCGGGCGCGTGCTGGGGGCGCGGTGGAGCGACGCGTGACGGCGCCATTGCATCGAGCGGGAATCGGCCGCGCAGGCCGAGGTATCGCGACGGGGTGCGCGACGCCCCGTGCCGTGCGCGGCGCAACCGCCGGCTACGCGGGCGATCCGGCCGCGTCGTGCCGCGCATAGTCGACGTATCCCGCGCGGTCGCCGCCGTACCAGCCGACGGTTTTCGGTTCCGCGAGCGGGGCGCGTGCCGCGAGGCGTTCGACGAGATCGGGGTTCGCGATATAGGCGCGTGCGAACGCGACGAGATCGGCGTCGCGCGCGTCGATCAACGCGTTTGCCGCGTCCGGTGAAATGCCGCCGTTGACGATCAGCGTGCCGCCGAACGACCGGCGCGCGTGCTCGACGATGCGCGGCAGATCGGGCTCGCCGCTCCAGCCGTTGGTGTCGGCCGCGTGCAGATAGGCGACACCCGCGTCGTCGAGCATCCGGCCGACGTACGCGAGCGTCGCATCCGGATCGGCATCGCGCACGTTGTTGTACTTCGCGTACGGCGAGATCCGCACGCCGACGCGGCCGAGCGGCATCACGCCGCCGACCGCGTCGATGATTTCCGCAAGAAAGCGCGCGCGGTTCGCGAGCGAGCCGCCGTAGCGATCGTCGCGGCGGTTCAGCGTCGACGACAGGAACTGGTGCGGCAGGTAGCCGTTGGCCGCATGGATCTCGACGCCGTCGAAGCCGGCGGCCATCGCGCGCGTGGCCGCTTGCCGGAATTCATCGACGGCCGCGACGACTTCGTCGGTCGTCATTGCGCGCGACGGCGTCGCGTGAATCTTCGTGTAGTAGCCGTTCTGCAACTGTGCCCATACCTGCAGCTGTTCGAGGTCGTCGTTCACGCCGGACGGCGACAGCGGCGCGGCGCCGCCGAGCAGCGTCAGCGAGCTGACGCGCCCGCCGTGCCACAGTTGCGCGAAAATGCGCCCGCCGCGCGCATGCACGGCATCGGTGACGACCTTCCAGCCGGCGGCTTGCGCATCGTCGACGAGCCCCGGTGTCAGCTCGAATGCGGCGGACGCGCGGCTGACGTTGGTCGCCTCGGTCACGATCAGGCCGGCCGACGCGCGCTGCGCGTAGTACTCGGCCATCAGTTCGGTGGGCAGCCCGCGCGACGGCGCGCGCGAGCGCGTCATCGGCCCCATCACGACGCGGTTCGGCAGCGCGAGGCCGCGCAGATCATAGGCACTGAGCAGGGAAGACATGATGGACTCCTTTTCTTCGGCGTGGAGCGGGGCGGCAACGCGCCCCGCGAACGAATCGGTTTGAAGTTTGAAGGGGGCGGCGGCGGGATTCAGCCGAGTGCGTGACGTTGCGCGTGCGGCCGGCCGACGAGCAGGTAGTGCGCGAGCGCGACGATCGGGAACGCACCGGCCACCGCCGCGACGAGCGTCCACCCGCCATGCTCGTAGAGCGGGCTTGCGAGCGCGGAGCCCACGGCGCCGCCGACGAAGATGCTCGTCATGTACAGCGCGTTCAGCCGGTTGCGGCTTGCCGCGTGCAGCGCGTAGATCTCGCGCTGGCCGAGCACCATGTTCATCTGCACCGCGAAGTCGAGCACGATGCCGGTCACGACGAGCCCGTACAGGCCGGTGCCGTGCACGAACCCGATCGCGTACGACAGCGTGCCGGCGACCAGCGCGATCAGCGTCGCGCGCACCGTGTGGCCGGCGTCCGCGAGGCGCCCGGCCACCGGTGCCGACGTCGCGCCGATCGCCCCGACCAGCGCGAACAGGCCGATGGCCGACTGCGACAGTCCGTAGTGACGCGTCAGCTCGACCGGCACGGCGGTCCAGAACAGGCTGAACGACGCGAACATCAGGCCCTGGTAGAACGCGCGATGGCGCAGGACGGGCATCGTGCGAACCAGCTGCAGCAGCGAGCCGATCAGCTCGAAATAGGTCGCGCGATGGTCGGGTTGGCGCTGCGGAATCGTCAGCGCGAGCACGGCCGTGACGAGCGTCATCAGCACGGCAGCCGCCGCGAACACGAAACGCCAGCCGAACGCGTCGGCCACGACGCTCGACAGCGGGCGGGCCAGCAGGATGCCGAGCAGCAGCCCGCTCATGATCGTGCCGACCACGCGGCCGCGCGAATGATCCGGCGCGAGATGCGCGGCGAGCGGCACGAGGATCTGCACGGCCACCGAGCTGAAGCCGATCAGCAGCGAAATCGCGAGAAAGAGCCCGGGTGTGCGCACGAACGCCGCCGCGGCGAGGCTTGCAATCGACACGACGGCCGTCACGATCATCAGCTTGCGGTTCTCGAGCAGGTCGCCGAGCGGCACGATGAAGAACAGGCCGAGTGCATAGCCGATCTGCGTCAACGACACGATCAGGCTCGCCGTGCCGCCGGACATGTGCAGGCCCGGCGCGATGAGTTCCGTGATCGGCTGCGCGTAGTACAGGTTCGCGACGATCGCGCCGCAGCTGAATGCGAACAGCAGGATCAACCCCTGCGTGAGTTGGGTGCCGTGCGCAGGCTGCGCGTGCGGCGTTGAATCTGCTGACATGGTGGGCTCCTTGGGAAGAGAGAGGTGGGTCACCGTGTCGCCGCGCCTGCATGGCGTTCGCCGGGCGCGCGATACGGTGCACCGCGTTGCCGCCCATACTATTGGCCGGTCGATAAAACCGGAACCGGGCCGCCGCGCAATCGAGCGTTGCGCGGCACGCAAAGGTGCCGCGCCCGGTCAGCCGCGCTTGCCCTGCAGCGTCGGAATCTGCTCGAACAGGCCCGCGAGCCAGTCGACGAACACCTTGAGCTTGACGGGCACGTGGCGATTGGGCGGATACAGCACCGAGATCGGCCGGGCCGGCGCGTTGAAATCCGTCAGCACCTCGCGCAGCCGTCCCGATTTCAGATAAGGCTCGACGAGGTACAGCGACGTCTTGATCAGGCCGATGCCCGCGACGCCGCACTCGATGTAGTTGTCCGCATCGTTGACGGCGACCGTGCCGCACATCTGCACGACGCGCGGCTCGCCGTCGACGACGTAGTCCCACACGCGGGGGCGCCCGGTATCGGCCGAGATGTGGCTGACCGCCACGTGCTGCGCGAGGTCGTCGACCGTCTCCGGCTCGCCGAACCGTGCCAGGTACGCGGGCGACGCGCACGTGCAGGTGGTCAGGCTGCCGATGCGGCGCGCAATCATCCCCGAGTCGTCGAGCGCGCCGATGCGCACCACGCAGTCGACGCCTTCGCCGACGAGATCGATCTGCCGGTCGGTCACGCCGAGTTCGATCATGATGCCGGGGTGGGCGTCGAGGAATGCGGGCAGCGCGGGCACCACGACCTGCTTGGCCATCGCCGGCGGCAGGTTCACCTTCAGCCGGCCGCGCGGCACGTTGCGCGCCTGCGAGACCGACGCTTCCATGTCGTCGATTTCGCGCAGCACCGCGACGGAACGTTCGTAGTACGCCTGGCCGTCCTCGGTCAGCGAGATGCGGCGCGTCGTGCGGTTCAGCAGCCGGCAGCCCAGGTGCTGCTCGAGCGCGCTGAGCAGCGCGGACACGCGCGGCGTCGTGAGGCCGGTCGTGTCGGAGGCGCGCGTGAAGCTGCCGGTTTCGACGATGCGCGTGAACACGCGCATCGAAAGCAAGGTATCCATCGTCGGAAGTTCTCCAGCCTGTCTGCATGCGGCGCCGGTGCGTGCCGGCGCCGTCTTGTCGGGTATCGGATATAGCGTGTCGCGTGGCGGGTGTGATCGAACCGCTAGGCGTCGATGCGCTTTCTCAGCGCGTCGCCGGCGAACGGCATTTCGCGCATGCGCTGGCCGGTCGCATCGAAGATCGCGTTGGCGAGCGCACCGGCGGTCGGCCCCATCGACGCCTCGGCCGCGCCGAGGAACGGCGCGCCCGGGCGATTGACCAGATGGACCTTCACGCTCTGCGGTGCGGCCGAGAAGCGCAGGATCGGGTAGCTGCTCCAGTCGAAGCTGCGAATCCGTTCGGTGTCGTACTTCAGCGCCTCGTAGAGCGTCCAGCTCGCGGCCTGCAGGATGCCGCCCTCGATCTGGTTGCGGATCCCGTCCGGCGACACGACCTGCCCCGCGTCGACGGCGGCTTCCGCGTGCTCGAGCGTCACCTGGCCGGTTTCCGGCACGACCGACACCTCGACCGCGAGCGCGACGTACGCCATCAGGTTCTTGTACTTGCCGAATGCGAAGCCGACGCCGCGGTTGCGCGCGCGCGGCGGCCGCGGCCAGCCGAAGTGCTTCGCGGCGAGCTGGATCACCTGCCGCGCGCGATGGTCTTCCATGTGACGCAGCCGGAATTCGACCGGATCGACGCCGGCCGCGTGCGCGAGCTCGTCCATGAAGCTTTCGATCGCCCACACGTTGGTGTGTGCGCCGAGCGAGCGCATCGCGGACGTCTGCAGCGGCATCGTCGGCGAGAAGTTGTTGACGATATGCTGGTTCGGCAGCGCATACAGCGGAATCGCGTTGCGGTCGCCGCCGCCTTCGGGCTGCAGCATCGGTGTCGACGGCGCGGGCACGAACGGCGGCTCGAGCATCCGCGCCGGCAGCAGCCGGCCGGCATTGACGATCCGCTCGTTGTGCGAACTGCTCCACAACGCATAGTTCCAGTCGACGATATGGCCGTTCGCGTCGAGCGATGCGCTGACCTCGGTCACCATCGCCGGCGTGAAGTGATCCCACGTGTGTTCCTGCTCGCGCATCCACTGCACGCGAATCGGCTTGCCGGGCATCGCGGCGGCGATCAGCGCCGCGTGCGCGGCTGCGTCGTCGGCCCCGTTGTGTCCGTAGCAGCCGGACCCTTCGGTATGAATGCAGCGCACGATCGCCTTCGGCATCGACAGCATCTCGGCCAGCGCGTCGCGCAGCGGGTAGACGCCTTGCGAATGGGTCCACACCGTCATCGTCCCGTTCTCTAGGTGTGCGACCGCACACGACGGCCCGATCGAGCCGTGCAGCAGGTAGTTCTTCAGGAACGTCGCGTTGAGCGTCTTCGCGGCCGGCGCGGTGGCCGTGTGCGTGTTCGCGATCTCGATGCGCTGCGTCGAGATCCGCTTCAGGTCGGCATGCACGGTGGCGCGATCGGGCAGCGTGCGCCCGGGCGACCACCGGCACGCGGCGGCAAGCGCGCGCTGCGCGACCACCGCCTGCCATTCGCCCTGCGCGACCACCGCGAGCATGCTGCCGTTGCGCACGATCCGCACGACGCCCGGCAGCTTCAGGATCGCCGCTTCATCGAACGACAGCAGCTTCGCTTCGTACACCGGCGGCATCACGACGCGTGCGTGCAGCATGCCGGGCAACTGCATGTCCTGCACGTAGCTGACGCCGCCCGTTACCTTGTTCGGGATGTCGACGCGCGGCAGCGACGTGCCGATCACCGTGAACGTCGCCGGGCTCTTCAGCGGCGACGTGGGCGCGGCGTTGCGATGCAGGTCGACGGTGCGGATCGCGTCGCCGTAGGTCATCGTGCGGCCGTCGGGCGCCTTGATCACGGCGTCGGCGGTCGTCAGCGTGCGCGCGTCGACGCCGAAGCGCTTCGCCGCGCCTTCCACCAGCAGCGCACGCACTTGCGCGGCCGCGTTCAGCAGCGCGGAACCGCTGTCGGCCATCGTGTGGCTGCCGGCAGTCAACCCCTCGTCGGGCGATGCGCCGGTGTCGGCCGTCAGGAACGTGATCAGCGACGGCGTCATGTCGAGTTCCTCGGCGGCCACCTGCAGCAGTGCGGTGCGCACGCCGGTGCCGAGCTCGACCTTGCCGGTAAATACGGTGACCTTGCCGTCCGGCGCGATCTTGATCCACGCGTCGAGCAAGGGATTAGTCTTCAGGCTGCCGGCGAGCGTCTGGGTGGTTTTTGCCACGTGCACGGCGGCCCCTTCGTCCGCGATCACGAGCTGTGCGGCCGCGCGCGCGGCCGGCGCGAGCGTGAACGCGACGAACAGCGCGCCGGAGACGATGAAGTGCCGGCGGCCTTCGTCGATATCGTCGTGGGAATTCATTACAGCCCCTTGCTGATCGTGACGGGAGCGGAAGCCGGTTCGGGGGGGGGCAGCCCGGCGACCGAGCGCACGGCCGCGAGGATCCGCATGTGCGTGCCGCAGCGGCACAGGTTCGGCTCCATGTGCGTACGCAGTTCCTGTTCGGTCGGCTTCGGGTTGCGCTCGAGCAGTGCCTGCGCGCGCATGATCATCCCCGCGATGCAGTAGCCGCACTGCGCGGCCTGATGCTCGACGAACGCGCGCTGCAGCGGGCCCGGATGCTCGGCGGTGCCGAGGCTCTCGATGGTGCGCACGCTGCGCGCACCGACCGCGGCCACCGGCATCAGGCACGAGAACGTCGGCTTGCCGTCGACGATCACCGTGCAGGCGCCGCATTGGCCGAGGCCGCAGCCGAACTTCGCGCCGTGCAGGTGCAGGTCGTTGCGCAGCGCGTACAGCAGCGGCGTGGACGGATCGATGTCCAGCGTGTGCCGCACGCCGTTGACGGTGAGGGTAATCATCGGGCTGTGTCCTCTTTTCTGAGCTTCGCGGCCATCGCGTCGGCGCCGGACCATGCGGGGCGATCGGTGTAGGTCGCGCGCACGTACGCGGCGAGATCGGCGATCTGCGCGTCGTCGTACTGGTCGATGAACGACGGCATGTAGTTCAATGTGTCATCGCCGTGCCAGCCGATGCCGTTGAACATCATCTGGATCGCATTGCGCGGCGTATCGGCGTTCACCGCCGTGCTGAACGCGAGCGTCGGCCGCTCGCCGATCGACTGCATCGGCGCGGCCGGCCCGTGGCACTGCGCGCACGATGCCTGGAACAGCACCGCGCCGCGCTGCGCGGCCGGCGTCGTCGCGGCACGTTCGGCAGGTGCGGCGGCCGTGGCCGCATGCCCGTTCGCCGGCTTCTGGATCGACAGGATGTACGCGGCGATTGCTTCGACGTCTTCCGCCGGCACCGTCGCGAGATCGCGCGTGACCGGCAGCATCGGCCCCGCCGCCGCGCCGTGCTCGCTCGCGCGGCCGGTGCGCAGGTACGTGACCAGCTGCGCCTGCGTCCACGGCCGCGCGGCCTGGCCGAGCGTATTGAGCGGCGGCGCTTCCCAGCCGTCGACGATGCCGCCGTCGAACGCACGGCCGCGCTGCTCGCCGCCGATCGCGTTCAGCGGCGAATGGCACGACGCGCAGTGGCCGAGCCCGTCCACGAGCATCCTGCCGCGGTTCCATTGCGCGGACTGCGCGGGGTCGGGTTGATACGCGCCTTCGCGCAGGAACAGCACGTTCCAGAACGCGACCAGCGGCCGGAAGTTCAGCGGAAACACCAGGTCGTTGGCCGGCGTCGTCGCGCGAACCGGTGTGCGTGTCATCAGGTACGCATACGCGGCGGCGATGTCGTCGTCCGACATCTTCGTGAAATGAATGTACGGAAACGCCGGGTACAGCGGCTGGCCGTTGCGCCCGATGCCGGTGCGCAGCGCGCGGGCGAATGCGTCGCGCGACCAGCGGCCGATGCCGGTTTCCGGGTCCGGCGTGATGTTGGTCGCATAGATCGTGCCGAACGGCGTCGCGAGCGGCAGGCCGCCGGCGAACGGCTTGCCGTCCTTCGCGGTATGGCACACGACGCAGTCGCCGAGTGCGACGACGCGCGCGCCGGCGCGCACCAGCTGCGGATCGAACGAAGCAGGGGCGGGCGGATCGATCGGCGCGATCGACGGCCGCACCATGATGCCGATCGCGACCGCGACGCCCGCGATCGCGATGCCGGCCGCGCCGATCCAGAATCGTTTGTGCTTCATGCGCGCTCCAGGCGAAGCGGTGCGGCGCAGGTCATGCGATGCGCGGTAACACCGGACGATGCGTATCGGCCGTGCGTGGCCGTCCGGTGCGGCCGCGACCGTCTTGCGGCGCGGTGGTGATTGGCGACGGGGATCATTTTTGTCACTCCAGCAGTCGATAACGAGCGCAAGCGTCGTCCTGCGCGGCAGCTCATGAACGGCAGTCTACGCAGCGGCCGCGATCATGGCCTGAAGCGGCGCTGAAACGTTCTGAACGGTGTCCGGCCCCGGATCGACCGGGTGCGGCGCGCGGCGCGGATGACGGGCGCGCCGTGTCGCGGCGGCCCCGCGCGCTGCGTCAAGACGGGATCTCGCCGGCGACGACTTCGTCCGCGTAGCACCAGATCCAGCGCTCGCCGGGCTCGATCGAGCGGACGAGCCGATGGCCGGTGTCACGGAAATGTCGGCTCGCGTGGCGATTCGGCGACGAGTCGCAGCAACCGACGTGCCCGCAGATCAGGCACATCCGCAAATGCACCCAGCCGCTGCCCGATCTGATGCATTCCTCACAGTAGTCCTTGTCGGTGTCGAACACGCGTGCTTCGTCGAGATGCGTACAGGCGTTGGCCATCTTGCGCTCCGATGCCGGCGCGGGAGCGACGCTCGCGGCACGGCCGGCATGCGGCCGCAAGCGGGAGGGGTACGCGGCATTGTGCAGCGTCGCGTCGCGACCGGACCTTAATTGTCATGAAGCGGCACGCGCGGCGCGCGGCGGCGGCGTACAGTCGCGAATGCGTTCGGCCACGCCGCGGCACCGGCCGAACCGCATCCGACATCGACATCATCGGGAGGCGCTCATGGATCAACCGCAACACGTGCGGATCGTCGGTCTGCCGCGTAGCAGGGACGCGTACGCGATCCGCGATTTCCTGCAGCGGCGCATGATTGCGTACGACTGGTGCGAGCTGACCTCCGACGCCGACTGCGCACAGGTGCTCGGCATCGCGCCGCTGCGCGACATCCGGCTGCCGGTCGTGATCTTTCCGGACGGCTCGCGCCTGTACCAGCCGACCCTGGCCGAGATTGCCGCGCGGCTCGGCTGGGTCGCGCGCCCGCGCTTCGTCGAATACGACGTGTCGATCTACGGCGCGGGGCCGGCCGGGCTGTCGGCGGCGGTCTACGCGGCGTCCGAAGGGTTGCGCGCGGTCGTGATCGAGCGCGGCGCGATAGGCGGGCAGGCCGGCACGAGTTCGCTGATCGAGAACTACATGGGCTTCCCCGACGGCATTCCGGGCGCGGAACTCGCGGAACGCGCGCGCGAGCAGGCGGTGAAGTTCGGCGTCGAGCTGCTGACGATGCGCGAGGGCGTGCATGCGACGTTCGTCGACGGCAAGATCCGCGTCGAGCTCGCCGACGGGTCGATCCTGGTCGCGCGCACGAACATCTGCGCGACCGGCATCGAATATCGCAGCCTCGGGCTGCCGGAGGAGCCGGCGTTTCTGAATGCGGGGCTGTTTTACGGCGCGGGGTCGAGCGAAGCGCCGATGTGCGCGGGCGAGCAGGTATTCATCGTCGGTGGCGGCAATTCGGCCGGCCAGGCCGCGATGAATTTCTCGCGGCATGCGCGCCAGGTGACGATGCTCGTGCGCGGTGCGTCGCTCGCGGACACGCTGTCGCGCTACCTGATCGACCGGATCGAGCGCACGCCGAACATCGAGGTCCGCTACCGGTCGAGCGTCGCCGCGCTGCACGGCGACGGCTGGCTAGACGCGATCGAGCTTCGCTCGGCGGACGGCACGCGCGAACGGCTGCCGGCCACGCGCCTGTTCGTGTGCATCGGCGGCGCGCCGAATACCGATTGGGCGAAGGACACCGACATCATCCGCAATCCGGACGGTTATCTCGTCACCGGCGGCGACCTGTACGACTGTCCGGCGTTCGAGCGCGTATGGCCGCTCGAACGCCGGCCGTACCACCTGGAAACCAGCGTGCCGGGATCGTTCGCGGCCGGCGACGTGCGATCGGGATCGGTCAAGCGCGTCGCGTCGGCGGTCGGCGAAGGCGCGATGGCGGTGACCTTCGTGCACCGGTTTCTCGGCGAGGACGCGCATCGGCTCGCGAGCGCGTGACGCAGGTGCGGGCCGATCGATGGATTCATCGCGCGTCCGCTTGCGTCGCGTCGCGCAATCCGTCCCGGCCGGCGCGCGCCGGCGGCGTCCACCCGCCGCCCAATGCGCGCACGAGGCTCACCGTCGCGACGGCCAGCGCCTGCCGGCTGTGAATCAGCTGGCGTCGCGCATTCAGCGCATCGCGATCGGCGTCGATCACTTCCAGATAGCTGACGTACCCATGCGCATAACGGCTCAATGACAGCCGGGCCGCGGCATCCGTCGCGCGCGCCGCGTCGTCGTAGCGCACGATCCGCTCCTTTTGCGCGGCGATGTCGTTGAGCGCATCCTGCACGTCGCGCAACGCACCGATCGCGATCGCGCGATAGTTCGCGTCGGCTGCGTCCATGCCGGCACGCGCGGCAGCCACCTCGGCATCGCGCTTGCCGCCGTCGAACAGCGTCAGCGCGACGTTCGCGCCGAGACTCCACAGCGAGCTGTTGCGGTCGAGAAACGACCGCAGGTCGCGGGTGGCGAAACCGCCGTCGGCGGTCAGCGTCAGCGTCGGCAGCCATGCGGTGCGCGCGATGCCCAGCTCGAGCGACGCCGCATCGGCGCGTCGCGCCGCCGCGAATACGTCCGGGCGTTGGGCGAGCAGAGCCGATGGCAGCCCGGGCGGCACATCCGGCACCTGCACGGGCACGGGGCTCGCGACGACGTCGAATGCGGTCGGCGACACGCCGGTCAGCACCGCGATGGCGTCGACGAGGTTCTCGCGCAGCCGGCGGCTCTCCGCGAGATCGGCATGCGCGGTATCGAGATCGGCCGACGCGCGCAGCCCGTCGAGATCGCTCGCCGCGCCGGCCCGCACGCGGGCGGCGATCACGTCGAGCGCGGTGCGCCGCAGCCCGATCGCGCGCGTGAGCGTCACGAGATCGTCGTCGACGTAGCGCAGCGTCAGATAGTCGACGGCCACTTCGGTCGCCACTCGCAGACGCACCGCATCGCGGTCGGCCGCCGCCTGCAGCACGTTCTGTTCGCCGATGTCGGCATCGCCGCGCAAGCGGCCCCATAGATCGACTTCGTAGCTCGCGGCGACGGGAACCGACCAGTTGTGCATCGTGCGCTTCGGCAGCGCGTTGTCGACCGTGCCGGAGACGCGCGTGCGGCTGAATGACGGATCGACGCGCACGGTCGGCGCCAGCGCGGCATCGCGCACGCCGAGCAGTGCCTGCGCCTGGTCGACGCGCGCGGCCGCCGCGCGGATATCGAGGTTGTGCGAGAGCGCGGCGTCGACGAGGCGGCCGAGTTGCGGGTCGCCGAACCCGTCCGGCCACGCAGCGAGCGACGGCGTGCGCGTATCGGTTGACGGACCGGTCGAAGGATCGGCATGGCGGAACCCGTCGTGCCCGACCGGCACGGGCGCGAGCGGCTGCGGCGCGATCGAGCACGCGGCCAGCAGGCTCGCGGCGAGCAGGAAGCATGCGTGCTTCATCGCGATTCGCCGCCGCCCTGCAGCGTGACGACGACCGACAGCCCGGGCCGGATGCGCGGCTCCGTCGCAGCCGGGCCGTCGAGCAGGATCTTCACGGGCACGCGCTGCGTGACCTTCGTGAAATTGCCGGTCGCGTTGTCGGGCGGCAGCAGCGCGAACTGCGCGCCGGTCGCGGGCGCCAGGCTGTCGATGCGGCCGGTGAACGTGCGCTGCGGCAGCGCATCGAAGCGCAGTTGCACGGCGTCGCCGGCGCGCACGTGCCGCAGCTGCGTCTCGCGGAAATTGGCGACGATCCACGGATGCGGCTCGACCAGCGTGAGCAGCGCCTGGCCCGGCGCGACATGTTCGCCGGTCTCGACGGTCTTCTTGCCGACGTAGCCGTCCGACGGCGCGACGACCGCCGTGTAGCCGAGCTGCAGCAGCGCGTCGCGCAACTCGGCGTCGTTCTGGCTCGCCGTGGCGTCGGCGGCCTCGGCGGCCGCGATGGCGCTGCGCCGTTGCGCATCGGCCGCCGCGACGCGTGCACGCGCGGATTTGCGTGCGGCATCGGCCGCGTCGAACTCCTGCTTCGACAAGCCGCGCGGCGTCTCGCGGGTCAGTTCGCGTGCACGCGCGTAATCGAGTTCGGCCTTGTCGGCATCGGCGTGCGCCGACACGAGCGCCGCGTCCGCCTGCTCGATCAGCGCGTGTGCGCGGCTCGCATCGGCATGCGCCTGGGCGACGCGTGCGCGCTGCGCCGCGACCCGCACGTCGAAGTCGCGCCGGTCGATCTGCACGAGCGGGGCGCCGGCATGCACGAACTGGTTGTCGTCGACGAGCACACGTTCGACCGTGCCGGCCACGCGCGGCGAGATCACGTGCAGGTGGCCCGTCACGTACGCGTCGTCGGTGCCGCGATCGCGTGCGTCGAACTCGTACACGAGCAATGCGACGAGCAGCAGCGCGATCGCGGCGATCGCGACGATGGCCGGCCGGTGCGAGCGAGCGGGCGCGGCTGGCGGCGCCGCCGAAGCGATCGGCGTATCGGCGGAAGGTGAGGTCATGGTCGGCAAACTCCATCGTACGGGCACGGTTCGACGCATCGCGTTATGCTTGCGCCAGCTTGACAGCGGGGAGCCGCTTGACGATGAACACCACGTTTGCGACCGGTCGTGCCGCGCCGGCGGCGGCCTCCGACATCCCGACATTCCGGTCGATCGCCGCGATCGCGGCCGTGCTGCTCGGCGCGATCATCGCGACGCTCACCTCGCGCATCACGTCGCTCGGGCTCGCCGACGTGCGCGGCGCGCTCGGCATCGGCTTCGACGAAGGAGCGTGGATCAACACCGCGTTTACCGCGTCGCAGATGTTCGTCGGGCCGCTGGCGATCGCCGCGGCGTTCATGTTCGGCACGCGCCGCGTGCTGGTCGCGGGCGCCGTCGTGTTTCTCGGCGCCGAAACCGCGCTGCCGCTCTGCACGCAGTTCGGCGCGTTCGTCGTGTTCCAGGCGATCGCGGGGCTCGCGTCTGGCGTGTTCGTCCCGCTGACGGTGGGCTTCGTCGTCCGTACGCTGCCGCCGCGGCTCATTGCGTTCGGCATCGCCGCGTATGCAATGAATCTCGAGATGTCGCTGAACCTGTCGGCGACGCTCGAGGGCTGGTACAGCGAACACCTGAGCTGGCGCTGGCTGTTCTGGCAGAACGCGGTGCTGACGGTGCCGTTCATCGCGTGCCTGCTGCTGTCGCTGGCGGACGAGCCGGTCAAGCGCTTCGCGTCCGGCCTCGATGCGCGCGGGATGCTGCTCGGCGCCGGCGGCTTCGCGTGCCTGTGCGTCGCGCTCGACCAGGGCGAACGGCTGTTCTGGCTGCAGTCGCCGCTGATCGTCGCGCTGCTCGCGCTCGGCATCCTGATGGTCGCCGCGTTCCTGATCCACGAGCTCGCGTCGCCGCGCGCGGGCCTCGACCTCGGCTATCTCGCGCGACCGAACATCGCGCTGCTGATCGTGCTCGTCGGCCTCGTGCGCTTCACCGTGCTCAATACGAGCTTCATCCCGTCGCTGTTCCTCGCCAGCACGTACGGGCTGCGGCCGTTGCAGATCGGCGATACGCTGCGCTGGATCGCGATCCCGCAGCTGCTGTTCGCGCCCTGCGTCGCACTGCTGCTGCAGCGCGTCGATCCGCGCCGGCTGATCGTCGCCGGCTTCGTGACGGTGGCGATCGCGTTCGCGCTCGGCGCGCGCCTCACGTCCGCATGGGCCGAACCCGACTTCATTCCGTCGCAACTGCTGCAGGCGCTCGGGCAGACGATGGCGCTCACATCGGTGATCTTCTTCTTCGGCAAGCACGTGACGGCCGAACACGCGTTGACGTTCGGCGCGGTCGTGCAGACGACGCGCCTGCTGAGCGGGCAGCTCGGCACGACGTCGATCGCGGTGATTCAGCGGATCAGGGAGGGTACCCATTCGAATCTCGTCGGTCTGCATGTGTCGCTGTCGGATCCCGAGACGCTCGAGCGGCTGCGCGCCGGCGCGGCGTCGCTGGTGACGCACGGCGCCACGGTCGCGACCGGCAACCAGGCCGCCTACGCGCTCGTCGATCGGGCGGTGCGCGTGCAGGCGACCACACTCGCGCTGGCCGACAATTTCCGCGTAGCGATGGCGTTCGCGCTCGCCGGTGCGCTGATCGGCATCCTGCTGAGGCCGGTGCGGGCGCAGTGAGCGCGGCGCGGCTGAACTTTCCTGAAAAATCCTGAATAGCACGTCTGCCGAAGCGGCATGCGCGCCGCGACGGCAGACGGCGCGCTTACGCCTGCAGGAACGCGAGCAGCTCGGCGTTGATGCGATCGGCGTTCACGACGCACATGCCGTGCGAGCCGCCTTCGATCACCTTCAACTGCGCGTGCTTGATGATCTTCGACGACAGCCGGGCCGAATCGTCGATCGGCACGATCTGGTCGTCATCGCCGTGCAGCACGAGCGTCGGCACGTCGATCTTCTTGAGGTCGTCCGTGTAGTCGACTTCGGAGAACTCCTTCACGCACAGATACTGGCCGTGAATGCCGCCCATCATGCCTTGCGACCAGAATGCGTCGATCGTGCCCTGCGACGGCTTGGCGTTCGGGCGGTTGAACCCGAAGAAAGGCACCGCGAGATCCTTGTAGAACTGCGAACGGTTCTCGGCGACGTTCTTGCGGATGCCGTCGAACACGTCCATCGGCAGGCCGCCGGGATTGGTCGGCGATTTCACCATCTGCGGCGGCACCGCGCCGATCAGCACGGCCTTCGACACGCGCTTCGTACCGTGGCGGCCGATGTAGCGCGCCACTTCGCCGCCGCCCGTCGAGTGGCCGACGAGCGTGGCTTCGCGCACGTCCAGTGCGTCGAGCAGGGCGGCCAGGTCGTCCGCGTACGTGTTCATGTCGTTGCCGCGCGACGGCTGGCTCGAACGGCCGTGGCCACGGCGGTCGTGCGCGATCACGCGATAGCCGTGCTGTACGAGGAACAGCATCTGCGCGTCCCACGCGTCCGCACACAGCGGCCAGCCGTGCGAGAACACGACCGGGCGGCCGCTGCCCCAGTCCTTGAAGTAGATCTGCGTGCCGTCCTGGGTGGTGATCGTGTTCATCGAATGGGCTCCTGGGTGGGCTGAAGAGGCGCTGCGGGCGGGGGTGCCGGCCGCGGCCGCCATCGCGGGCAGCGCGGCTGCCGCGACGGCCGTTGCGCCGGCAAGCAGCATGTCGCGGCGGCGCGCCGACGGAACGGCGTCGGTCTGTACGGGGTGCATCTGGTCTCCTGAGGTATGCGGCGCAACGATGCCGCGCGGGATGGTGGATCGGTGACGACCGGCCGCGGCCATCCCGCCGGCAGCCGGTCCGCTTGCGTCGTCGCACGCCGATTCGTGCGGCGCGGACGAACGAATGCCGTCGGGAGCGTATCGCGGCGCAATGTGCGCCGTACTGAAATCCGGCTGAATTTTCTTGAACGCGCCGCGCCGCGGCGGGAAATTTGCCGCGCTGCAGAAAAATTAAGCGCGCGACCGGGACTCTTCAGCGCGCGGCGACTATCGTCGACATCGGATCATCCGCGCACGTTTCGCGTCGCGCGCACGGATCCGACCGCACCGTCCGTTACTAGCCTGGATATGCCGCCATGGATGCCTTCAATCGCTGGGAGCACATGATCACGTCGCTCGGGCCGTCTTCCATGGCGGTCGTCCGGTCGATGCCGATGCCGCGCGCGCGACAGGCGGACGGCCCGCGCCGCGGCCATCGCGGCGACGCGCCGACGCCGTCGAGCGGCGACAACCGCCGCCGCTGCGCGATCGTCACCGCCGAACGGCAGACCGATTCGTCGATGCTCGTGTCGTGGAGCGACCCGACGCACTGCCGCTACGACGAGCAGCGCTGGATCAGCGCGAAGGCGCGCGGGCTCGGGCGCTGCGCGCTCACCGGCATGCCGATCCGGGTCGGCGACGCCATCTACAAGCCGCAGTGGCGCGGCGCGAAACGGCCGGCGAACTGCCGCGAGATGATTCTCGCGTCGGCGCTCGACGTGTTCGCCGCGCGACAGTCCCGGCCATGACGCCGGCAGCGCGGCGCTGCGTCGGTTGCGACCGGCGCGGTACGTCGTGACGCCGTCAACCTCGGAACGAAGGCGACTGCGACATGCTCGCGCGATACCGCGCGACGCATGGCCGCAGTTTGCACACGCCGATCGCACGGCTGCCCGAAGCGGGAATCGTTCGGCGATCGACACGAAGCGATGATCTGCCGGCGCTATAAATGCGGAACCCGCGCGCATTCGGTCGACCGGCCGAATCAAACGGAAAATGCGTCGAATTTTCCCGAACCGGCAAACATATCGTCTGATATATGGGAAAAAACCGTATTTAAGAGCGAATCGGTAATTCGCACGTGAATCGTGCGCCGCCGTGCCTCTTTTGCCGCATTCGGGTGCATATGGCAACACGCTTGCCACACGATGTCGCCGCGGCGTTTTTCGTCATTTCAAAAAATTCGATCGCTTCATTCTGATAATTTGAATCATTCTGCTACGTAAATACCGTAGCATTGACGCAAAACCGGCGCCGGGTTTCACTCGTGCGCCGTTGAATGTCACCATCAAGAAATTGCGATGATCCGAATTGGAACACTTCACGTTTTTCTCGACAGACGTGAAATTCGTTCGAACGGCAAGCTGTTGCGCATCGGTAGTCGCGCATTCGAGATTCTCGAGCTGTTGATTCGGGCGAACGGCGCACTGGTATCGAAAGACGAAATCATGCAGCGCGTTTGGCCGCACACCGTGGTGGAAGAAAACAACCTGCAGGTGCACATCGCGTCGCTGCGCAAGGCGCTGGCCGACGACCGGAACCTGATCGTGACGGTGCCGGGCCGCGGCTATCGGCTCGTCATCGAGCAACATGACGACGACGGCGCGCCCGTGCGCCCCGCGATGTCGCGGCCGTCCATCGCGCCCGGCGCGCTGTTCGGCCGCGAGCGCATGGTCGACGAGGTGCTGGCCGCGTTGCAGGACGCACGCATCGTGACGCTGGTCGGCGCGGGCGGCATCGGCAAGACGCGAATCGCGATCGAAGCGGCCGCGCGTGCGGACGCGCGTTTTCCCGAAGGCACCGTGTTCGTGTCGCTCGCGACGGTCGCGTGCCCGCGCTTCGTGCCGGATGCGCTCGCGGGCGCGTTCGGCATCGCGCAGCCGACCGGCGCGCTGACCCTCGAAGCGGTGCTCGCCGCGGTTGCACGCCGCCGGATGCTGCTCGTGCTCGACAATTGCGAGCACCTGCTCGATGCCGCCGCGCGGATCGCGAGCGCGCTGACCGATGCGGACGACGGCCTGTGCGTGCTCGCGACGAGCCGGGAATCGCTGCGCATCCACGGCGAGCGCGTGTGCCCGGTGTTGCCGCTCGACGTGCCGGACGAAGGCGCGGACGATCGCGATGCGATGCACGCGAGCGCCGTGCAGTTGTTCGCCGCACGCGCACGCGCGGCCGATCCGCGTTTTCCGCTCGATGCGCGCAGCCTGTCGCTGATGGCGTCGGTCTGCCGTCGGCTCGACGGCCTGCCGCTCGCGATCGAACTGGCCGCGGCGCGTGCCGCCGTGCTCGGCATCGACGTGCTGGCTGCCCATCTCGACGATCATTTCAGGCTGCTGACGGGCGGTTTTCGCACCGCGCTCCCGCGCCATCAGACGCTGCAGGCGATGTACGACTGGAGCGACCGGCTGCTGGGCGATGCCGAGCGCCTGCTGTTGCGATGGCTCGGCGTGTTCCGCGACGGTTTCTCGATCGAGGCCGTGCGCGCGGTGGTCGGCCCGAACGGGCCGGCCGGCGCCGACCTGCTCGATACGATCGCGGGCCTCGTGTCGAAATCGCTGCTGATCCTCGAGACCGCGCACGGCGCGCCGCGCTACCGGCTGCTGACGACCACGCGTGCGTACGCGCAGCAGCAGCTCGACGCGCATGGCGACGGCGCGGCGGCCGCGCGTGCGCACGCCGGCTATTACCTCGAGTTGTTCCGGCAAGCGGCGCATGGCGGTGGCGCACGGGGAGGCGAGCATGGCGGCCTCGCGCGGCTCGATGCGGTGCGGCGTGAACTCGGTAACCTGCGCGCCGCGCTCGACTGGGCATTCTCGGCGAGCGGCGATGCGGCGCTCGGCATCGCGCTCTCGGCCGTCGCGGTGCCGTGCCTGTTCGACCTGTCGCTCGTCGACGAATGCCGCGAACGGGCGCGCGTGGCGCTCGATGCGATGCGCGACACCGACACCACGGCAGAGGCTGCCGATGCGCGCGTGCGCCTGCTCGCCGCGTATGCGGCGGCGCTCGCGCATACGGCCGGATCGACGCAGGCGGTGCATGACGCGTGGTCGGAAGTGCACGCGCTCGGATTCGATGCGGCCGAGGCGGAGCTGCCGGCGCGCGAGGGCTGACGGCGGATGGGCGGGGTGCCTTCCGCGCTTCAGAACGTTTCAGCGCGGCGCAAGGACACGGGCACGCGGCACGCGTAGATTGCGAGCGTAAGGCGCGGCCATCGCGGCACGCTTGCGTGGCGATCCTGTGCGCGCGCCGAGATATCGCGACGCCATCCGCCAGGCGGACGTCGCGACACGTGCGGCGCCTCCTGCGCCGCCGCGTGCCCGCCCAACCGGACGAACTGCCGCATGACAACTCCCGAATCCGACCTTTCCCGCCACGCAGCCGATCTCGGCCTGCTGTTCCTGCGCGTCACCGCCAGCGTGCTGCTGCTCGTGGTTCACGGCTTGCCCAAGGTCCTTCACTACACGTCGGAAGCCGCCGCCATCGAGGATCCGTTTCATCTCGGCCGCACGCTGTCGATCCTGTTTGCGATATTCGCGGAAGTCGTGTGCCCGGTCTTCATGATCGTCGGCGTATGGCCGCGGCTGGCCGCGCTGCCGGTGATGATCATCACGCTCGTCGCGCTGGTGTTCGTTCATCCCGACTGGTCGCTGCGCGATGCGCAGTTCGCGTGGATGCTGCTGATCCTGTTCGGCACGATCGCGATCGCGGGGGCCGGCCGCTATGCGTTGCCGGGCATCGTGCGCCGGCGCGAGTAGCGCGGCCGCGGGCACGCCCACGCCCACCATCCCGCCGCAGCGGTGGCGAATCGACCGTCACGCTGCCGTCGCCATCGTTCCGTTCCGATATGCTGAATCTCTCCGACACGGCGCTCTACGGCGCGCCGATCGTGCTGGCCGATCTCGTCGCGTGGCGCCTGTTCGGGCGTGGCCGCGGTGCGACGCGGGCAGTGTGGCGCTGCGCGGCATTCGCCGCGCTGAGCGCCGTGCTGTTCGCGCACGGCGTGAGCCCGCTCGCCGTTCCCGCCTCGGCCGCGGGCCTCGACCGCGTCGCGCTCCAGGCCATCTGCATCGCGTGGTGGCTGCAATGCGCGATCGTCTTCAGCCTGCTGCTCGATCATCTGCTGCTGCCGCCCGCGTGGCGCAGCCAGCGGCTTTTTCACGACATCGCCGCGGGCGTCGTGTTCGGCGCGGCCGTGGTCGCCGCGCTGGGCTACGTGCTCGGCCTGCCGTTGAGCGGTGTCGTCGCGACGTCCGGCGCGGTGGCGGTGATCCTCGGCCTCGCGCTGCAGAACACGCTGAACGACGTATTCTCCGGGCTCGTGCTGAATACCACGCAACCGTTTCGGCTGAACGACACCGTGTCGATCGGCGAAATCGAAGGGCGGATCGTCGAGAGCAACTGGCGGGCGACGAAGCTGATCGACAGCCTCGGCAACCTGGTCGTCGTGCCGAACAGCGCCGCGGCCCGCGCCACCATCGTGAACCTCAGCGAACCGTCCGGCCTGCACGGCGTGACGCTCACGCTCGACGTCGATCCCGCGGTGCGTCCGGCGATCGTGGTCGGCGCGCTCGAGCGCGCGGCGGCCAGTTCGCTCGACGTGCTCGCGCGCCCCGCGCCGATTGCCGTCGTGAAGGCATTCGGCACCAACGCGATCCGCTACGAACTCCTCGGTTACGTCGACGCGCTGCAGAAGACGACGGCCGTGCGCAACGCGCTGTACGATCTCGCGCATCGGCATCTGGCCGCGGCGGGCACCGCGTGGCGGCCGCTCGCGAGCACTGCGCCGGCAGCGGCGGCGGACGGGCGCGACGGGCACGGCCGGCACGACGTATCGCGCCGGTTGCTGCTGTTGCGTGCGGTGGATCTGTTCGCGCGCGTCGACGACGACGATCTCGCCGCGCTGGCCGACGCGCTGGTCTCGCGTTCGTTCGGCCGGGGCGACGTGATCTATGCGTCGAATTCGGATACGCGCGTGCTGACGATCGTCGAATCCGGCGTCGCGGCCGTATTCGTGCCGGGCCCGGCGGGCGACGTCGAGGTGCGGCGCATGGCGCCCGGCGATGCGATCGGGCAATCGGTCGTGCTGGCCGGCACGCGCCTGCATGCGACCGTGCACGCGGTGACCGCGATGACCGTCCTGCAGCTGCGCAGCGAGGATTTGTCGGCGCTGATCCGCAGGAAGCCGGAGCTCGGCAGGCTGATGTGCGAATCGGTGACCGAGCACATCGCGACCGAGGAAAGGATGATGATCCCGCCGGTAGAGAAGGCGCACGCGTCATTCAGCCTGATCGCGTGGCTCGAGAAGGAAATGAAGCGCGTGCACGATTCGATCGTCTGACGCGCTTTGACGACCTTCGCCGGCGTCGAACGCGATCAGGCGATCCGCAATAGGCGATCGACGAGGTCGGGGCGATCGAGTTGCTCGACCCACCACAGGAGTGCACGGCCGGCCTCGTCGCTGCGCCACGCGAGATAGCAATGCGTGGTGTCGCGCATGCCGGTCACGCGGCGGGCGACGAGCTTGCCGTCGGCGATCGCGCGGGCGGCGATGCATTCCGGCAGCGTGCCCACCGCCAGCCCTTCGCATTGCGCATCGAGCTTGGCCGCGAGCGTCGGCACCGCGAGATAGGGCTGGCCCGCGTCGATCGCAACCGATTGCGGCGGCAACTCGCGCGACGTATCGCTGATCACCGCGCCGCGATACTGGACGACCGTCGCCATCGACAGCGGCTCGGGAAGCGCGGCGAGCGGGTGGGTCGGCGCAACGGCGAACACGTGTTTCAGCGCGCCGATCGGGCGCGCGATGATGTTCGGCAGTTCGGGCGGCGCGCCGGCGGCGCCGACGACGAGATCCGCGCGGCGCGAGATCAGCGCATCCCATGCTCCGCCGAGCACTTCGGTCGACAGCCGCAGCCGCGTGTCCATCTCGAGGGCATAGAACCGGTGCACGAACGGCCACATCGCTTCGAACGGCAGGATCTCGTCGACACAGATACGGACCTCGGTTTCCCAGCCTTCCTGCGCGCGTTGCGCCTTCATCTCCAGCTGTTCGGCCGCATGCAGGAGCCGGCGGCCTTCCTCGACGACGATGCGGCCCGCATGCGTGAGCTTCGCGCGTCGTCCGCTGCGGTCGAACAGCATGACGCCGAGATCGCTCTCGAGTTTCTGCACCAGGTAGGTCAGGGCGGACGGCACGCGATGCAGCAGTTCCGCGGCTTCGGCGAACGTTCCGGTACGGTCGATCGCATCGAGGGCTTCGAGCGCTTCGAATGACAGCTTCATCGCAAGTTCCGGTAAGGGCGGCTGGCGCATCATACCAGCGCGTGCCGCGCGGGAGGCAGCGCGCGTCATCGTGCTTTGCTAGACTGATGCGCGTCGTCGTTCAATGCATGCCTCCATTCATGACTGCCCCCCAGCCGGACAACGCTTCTTCCGATTTCATCCCGGCCGACGTCCGGCAGACCGTCGTCGCGCAAGCGCTGCCGAAGGGGCAGGTCAGCATCGTGCGGCTGAAGTCGCTGCGCCGCGACAGCGGGCTCACCGCGCCCTATCAACTGGAGAATTCGGATCTCGTCGTGTTGCAGTTGCGCCCGTTCGGCGAACAGGATCTGTGGCTCGACGGCCGCCGCGCGCCGTTCGTCCCGTACGGCGCGGGCACGGTCACGGTTTACGATCTCGACCGCAACTGGGTGGCCGATCTGAAGGGCGCGTTCGACTGCCTGCATTTCCACATGCCGCGCCCGCTGCTCGAGGAAACGGTGGACGAGCTCGGCGGCCGGCAGCGGCCGCGGCTTTACCTGCCGCCTCACCTGAGCGCGCACGATCCGATCATCCATTCGCTCGGCCAGTCGCTGCTGCCCGCGCTCGCGCGGCCGGGCGAGGCATCGCAGATCTTCATCGATCACGTCGGGCTCGCGTTCCAGGCGCACGTGGCCCACCGTTATGGCGGCGTCAGCGAGCGACGGGAAAAGACGTACGGGAAACTCACGCCGTCGCAGGCGCGCCGGGCGAAGGAGCTCCTGCTCGAGCATCTCGACGGCAACCTCGGGCTGGCCGACGTGGCGAGCGCCTGCGGTCTGTCTCGCAGCTATTTCGTGAAGGCGTTTCATCAGACGACCGGGCTGCCGCCGCATCGCTGGCTCATCGTGCAGCGCGTCGAACGGGCTAAGGAGTGGATGCGCAATTCGGGCCTGCCGTTGAGCATGATCGCCGACGCGTGCGGTTTCGCCGATCAGAGCCACTTCTCGCGGACCTTCACGCGCCTGACCGGCGTCAGCCCTCGCCGCTGGCGCGCCGACAATACCTGATCGTCGTGATGCGGGGCCGGGTAGGTGAGGTTCGCTTCGTCGTTCGGTATCGGAGCGTATGCATCCTGACCGGCGCGATTGGGCGGAGTGCGAGGCGGGCGCGGAAGCGGCGTGCGCAGGGTGCTTATGCGTAGAAGCCGATCAGCATCTCGAGATTGCGTTGCGCGTGCTGCTCGAGCGGCGCGAATTCCGCCGATCGAAACAACGGGGCCTGCGCGCGCAGATGCTCGAGCGCCTGCCTGCGGCCGGCGCGGAAGGCTGCCGACGGTGCATCGGGATCCTGCGCCCACTCGCGCGCGATCGCGCGGTCGTATTCGCGGAGCCGGTCGGGTGCCGCCGCGAGGATCGCGAGATCGGCGTCGAGGAAAATTTGCGCGGCGCGCTGCAATTCCGCATCGTCGGCGAACCCGTCAGGCAGCCGGTGCGACTTCGTCGCCAGCACCAGGTCGCGGGCAACGGACACGTGCGATGCATGCGCGTGCAACCAGGCTGCGTCGCAATGTTCGTGCGCGACCTGCGCGAGCCATTGCGCGCTGAGCGCTTCGTTGTCCGCATAATCCGGCAGTGTCGTCGCATAGACGACATCGTGCGCCCACACGGCGAGCTCGATGGCCGGCCATAGCCGGTCCGCACGATACGGCGCGAGGTGCGCGAACAGTTCCGCCAGATGCGCGAGCGTGTGATAGAAGCGCTGCGGCTCGCCGTACGCGCGCTCGACGAGCGGCCACACGGTCGTCGTGCCGAAGCACGCGTCGCAGGCGGCGCGCAGCGTGCGCGCGATATCGGAATCGAGGGCGTTCATGGCGGCGATCGGCTCAGGCGGGCGATGCGCGAAGCATAGCAAACGTGGCCGCGAGCAGGCATGCCGCTTGCGCACGCGTACCGATCGCACCGTATCGGAGGTTGCCATGAAACGAATCCGGCCGCGCTGCCCGCTGCTCGCGATCTGCGCGTTCGGGGCGCTCGCGCTGCACGCAGACTTCGCATCGGCGGCGCCCGACGTATCGATCAGCCGCGCGGATGACGGAACGACCGCGGCCGGGCAGCCGGTGAGCCGGTACACGCTGGCGAACAAGCGCGGCGTGACGCTGAAAATCATCACGTATGGCGGCATCGTGACCGCACTGGAGGTGCCGGACCGGGCCGGCCACGTTGCCGACATCGTGCTCGGCTTCGATTCGCTGCACGACTACGAAGCGCACAACGGCAACATCCATTTCGGCGCACTGATCGGCCGGTATGCGAACCGCATTGCCGGCGGGCGGTTCCCGCTCGATGGCCGGACGTGGACGCTGCCGGTCAACGACGGGCCGAACACGCTGCATGGCGGCCCGGGCAGTTTCGACGCGAAGGTATGGACGGTCACCGGTACGCACAGCGACGCGAGCGGTTCGAGCGTCACGCTGCGCTACGTGAGCCCCGACGGCGAGAACGGCTTTCCCGGCACGTTGACGACCGACGTGACCTACACGCTGACGCCTGACAACCAGGTCCGGATCGACTATCGCGCGACCACCGACAAGGACACGGTCGTCAACCTCACCAACCACAGCTATTTCAATCTGGCGGGGCAGGCGGGCGGCGGCGTCGAGCGGCAACTGATCGAGATCGCCGCTTCGCGCTTCACGCCGACCGACGGCACGTCGATTCCGACCGGACAACTGGCGAGCGTGGCGGGTACGCCGATGGATCTGCGCCAGCTGACGCCGATCGGTGCGCATTTGCGCGACGCAAATCCGCAGCTCGTCATTGCGCATGGGTACGACCAGAACTGGGTGCTCGACCAGGGCGGCCAGCCGGCGCCGGCGTTTGCCGCGCGCGCCTATGACCCGGCGTCGGGGCGTTTTCTCGAGGTGTACACGACGCAGCCGGGGCTGCAGTTCTACACGGCCAACGGATTGAACGGCAGCGTCGCGGGCAAGGGCGGGACGGTCTATCGGCAAACCGACGCGTTCGCGCTGGAGGCCGAGCATTTTCCCGATTCGCCGAATCATCCGGCATTCCCGACGACGGTGCTCAAGCCCGGCGAGACGCTGCACGAAGTGACGGTGTGGCGGGTCGGGGCGCGCTGAGCCGGGGTGCGGGCCGGATCGTCTCCGTTACACGTTGACCACGCCGCGCCCGAGTTCGATCACGCGGCCGCCGACGCCGATTTCACCGCTCGCATTGACCGACAACCGCAGCCGGCAGGGTCGGCCGATCGCGTCGCCCTGTTCGACCTGAAACGCGGCCGGCAGGTCGCGCTTCATCGCAAGCAGCCAACCGCCGAGGTTCGCGCAGGCCGACCCCGTGCCCGGATCTTCCGAGACGCTGCCTTGCTTCACGAAAAAGTAACGCGACACCACCGTCCCCGGGCGCTCGGCATCGAACGCGAAGACGTAGGCGGTCTTGCGGCCGAGGCTGCTGGTCGGCCAGATATCGAGGCATGCGCTGTCCGGCTGCGCGCGGCGCACGGCGGCGGGGTCCTTGAGCGCGACCAGCAACTGGTCGGCGCCGGTGTCGATCCAGATCGGCGGGGCGAGCAGATCGTCTTCCGTCAGCCCGAGCAAGGTCGCCGTCCGGGCGTCGGACAATTCGCACGGCGCCGTCTTCGGCATGCCTGCGTGCGGCGCGGTGAACGTCCACACGTCGTCGTGCGCGCTCACGTCGACCACCCCAGCCTTGAACTCGAGCGCGAGCGCGTTGCCCGCACGCTGCAGGTCGCGCACGACATGCGCGGTGCCGAGCGTCGGATGGCCGGCAAAGGCCATCTCATGGCCCGGCGTGAAGATGCGCACCCGCGCATGCGCGCGCTCCGACGGCAGCACGAAGGTCGTTTCGGACAGGTTGAACTGCACCGCGAGTGCCCGCATGGTCGCGTCGTCCATGCCGCGCGCATCTTCGAATACGCAAAGCGGGTTGCCGCCGAAAGTCGATTCGGCGAATACGTTCAGCAGGCGGAAGGCATAGGAAGGCATTTGACGCTCGCGTGAGTGGGGGGATGACCGTACCCGAGTGGGGTGCGCGCGGCTCGATGCATCGGCGGCCGCGCGGCGTCGCATGGGTCAGCTCGGCTTGTCGAGCGGCGCAAGCATCGCCTGCATGTCGGGATGTTTCAGGATTTTCCTGTACTCCGCCGGATTCATCGCGTCGATCAGCACGCGTCCGCTCACGTCCGCCTTGATGTACTCCACTGCGAGCAGCGCGATGACCGGATTGGTCGTCAAGGTGGCGTGATCGGGTGAATGATCGCCGAATTCCGCCACCACGGCCTCGGTGTTGTCCGCCACCGCGACGGCGAGCCGGCGGCCGGACAGCCTGAGCCTCGCGCTGGCGCCGCATTTGGCCATGTCGTAATGGCGCGGCCCGTTGAGCGTGCGATTGCCGTAGATCGCCACATGCGTGTCGACGCCCCGCGCCGCGGCCGCCTCGAGCAGCGGCCCGAGAGCGTCGATCTCTTCGTCCCAGACGCCCGCGAAGATCTGCGTTTTCGCATTGACGATCACGCGCGCGAAGGCGCTGGCGATCGCTTCCCGTCCGCTCAACGACCAGACGAGCCCCGGCTCCTGCTGGACCGGCAGCCGGTCGAGTGCGCCCGCGGCCAGTTCGAGATCCGCGTTGAAGCGCGTGCGCAGATCCTCGAGCAACGCCCGGTGGGGTACGGCCGCATAGCGGACGGGTTCCGACCGGTTGACCAGCACCGCCCCGCGCGTTTCCAGGCGACCCAGGGTTTCGTAGATCTTCGAGGGCGGCATGCCGGCGCGCCGGCCGACTTCCGCGCCCGTCAGCGCGGCCTGCCCGACGAGGGCTGCGTAGGCCTGCGCCTCGTACTGGGTGAATCCAAGCCGGATCAACGACGTGATCAGCTCCGTGTTCTCGCTCATGTGTATCGGCTCCTGCGCCCACGACGACGTGCGTGAGGCTCCTTGATTAACTACCGCAGTAGTATACAATCGCTCGAACTTACTACCCAAGTAGTAGGTTATGTATCTCAACCTGACTGGAGGGATCTTCAAGATGCGTAAACGGATCAGTACTGGCTCTCCGTGGGAGCCCAAGGTCGGCTACTCGCGCGCCGTGGTCGTCGACAACACCATCTACATTTCGGGGACCGCCGGCAAAGGCGCGGACGTCTATGCGCAGACACGCGATGCGCTGGCGACGATCGACCGGGTGCTGGCGGACAGCGGGTTCTCGTTGTCGGACGTCGTCCAGAGCCGCCTGGTGGTCGCGGATTTCGACAACTGGGAAGCCGCGGCGCGCGCGCATGGAGAAATCTACGGCGATATCCGGCCGGCGTTTTCGCTCGTGCATGCGCTTCCGTTCGTCGATCCGGACATCCTGGTCGAAGTCGAGGCGATCGCGGTCAGGGCCGCGGCATGAGCGTCGCCGGCAACCGCGTGCCGCTGTCCCGCACCGCGACGGGCGCGCTCGCACTGGCGGCCGGCGTGGCGATCGCAAACGGCTATGCGCTGCAGCCGTCGCTGTCGGCCATCGCTAGCGAGTTCGGCGTGGCCGCGTCGCGCATGGCTTCCCTCGCGTCGGTGACGATGCTCGGTTATCTGGTCGGTCTTGCATGGCTGGTGCCGCTGGTCGACCGGTTCAGTCCGCGCGCGCTCGTCTCGACGCAGATGGGCGCGCTCGCGTTGTTGCTGGCGTGCGCGTCGTGGTCGCCCGGGCCGCTCGCGCTCGAGGCCGGCTTCTTTCTGGTGGGCGCGGCAACGACGGTAGCGGCGCAATGCAGCGCCGTCGCTGGCAAACATGCGGATCCGCAACGGCGCGGCGTGGCGATGGGGGCCGTGTCGGCGGGCATTTCCGCCGGGATCCTGCTGAGCCGTTTCGCGGGCGGCGTGCTGTCGCAATGGTGCGGATGGCGCGGCGCTTTGCTCGCACTGGCCGGGTGCGTTGCGCTGGCCGCCATCGGCGCTGCCGCGCTGTTGCCCGGCGGCCTGCCGGCAGGGCTGCCCGGCCGTGCGAACGCGATTGGCGCCATGCCGCGGTTGCTGCGCGACAGTGCTCGGTTGAGGCGCCGCACCGGCGCCGGCATGCTCTGGTTCTTCGCGTTCAACCTGGTCTGGGTGGGGCTCGCGCTTCGCCTGGCCGAGCCGCCGTATCGGCTCGGTGCCGCGGCGATCGGTGCGTACAGTCTCGCGGGCGTGCTCGGTCTCGGCGTGACGCGCGTGGCCGGAAAACTCGCCGACCGGTTCGGCGATCGCGTGGTCATCGGCGGCGGCCTCTTCGTGGCGGCCGTGTCGGCGTTGCTGCTCGGCGCTGCGCTCGGTCGTCCGGGATGGCTGGGCGCGGGGCTGGCCCTGTTCGATGCCGGCTGCTTTGCCGCGCAGGTCGCGAATCAGACACGAGTCGTTGCGATTCAGCCGGACCGGGCCGGGGCATTGAGCGCGGCGTATCTGACGCTCTACTACGCGGCCGGTGCCGGCGGTGCGGCGGCGGCGGGGTGGCTCAACGCGCGAGTGGGGTGGGGCGCGATGATGGGCGTGGCGGCTGCGGCAATCGCGGCAGCCGGGTTGATCGGTACCGCATCGGCGAGCGTCGATGCGCGGAGCGAGCCGACCTCCGCCGCTTGAGCGCCGGCGCGACGCGCGTGCGAGCGGGCGACCGATCCGAGATTCATTTTTCGTGCATGATCGGGTTGCTCCGTTGATCGACGGCGATCCGGTTCCGGCATTCGACGATACACAACGCTTGCGGATGTCTTTGCGCTGGAGCAGGCATTCACGCGCTCGCGCGTGTCATTTGCGATCGCGTGTGAACAGGGGCTCATCGGATTGGCCATAACCACGCCGTGCCCATGCAACACGTGTCGGGTTCAGTGTCGCTCGGCGCGTGCCGGTGGCCGCACGCAGGAGGAAGACATGGAACCCGAAAAAAGCGTCCTGAATACCGGCGGCGGGTTGGCCGGCGCGGATGCGGAAACCGGCTCGCCGCAGACGCTCCTGAACGCGATCGTCCGTGGCGTGGAAAGCCACGGCATCCCTGCCGGCACCGATTGGCCGACCGCGAAGCAAACCCTCGCGGACAACGATGGCCAGTGGAAATTCTCGGCGGTGCTGGTCGCGATCGTCGCACGGCGCGAGCCGACGATCCTGCTGACCATACGCGCGTCGGACC
The DNA here is from genome assembly GCA_900497675.1 of Arapaima gigas. Lineage (NCBI taxonomy): Eukaryota > Metazoa > Chordata > Actinopteri > Osteoglossiformes > Osteoglossidae > Arapaima > Arapaima gigas. The sequence goes on from UFQX01001049.1 coordinate 94,549, forward strand.
TCAGCGAATACTCGTCGCATGTGAGTTTCCCGGGCGGACGCCCGGCCGAGTCCGACCGCGATATCGGTACGACCGCCTTGCGCGAGGCGTTCGAGGAAATCCGCCTCGCACCCGATGCGGTCCGTGTGGTCGGCAGCTTGCCGATCCACAAAACCAGAAAGCGCAATCACGCGATCTTTCCCGTGATCGGCATCGTGCCGGAAACGGCGAGATGGGAGGCGGCGCCCGCGGAAGTCGCGGAGATCTTCGAGTTTCCGTTCGCCGTGCTGCTGAATCCGGATCTGCTGCGGCAATACACGGACGGCGAACGCACGGGCGCATGGTACTGGGCGGAGCAGGCGCAGGACATCTGGGGCGTGACGGCGCTCATCCTGAGGTCGCTCGCCGGTCTGGTCCGCGATGCGATGCGTTGACGGCATGCGTGACGGCTGCATGCCGACGCACGTCAATGCGACGACACGAATTCCGCATCCTCGAAGGCTTCCGGAATCGCGAAGCTTTCGCGCATGCGCTGCGTTTCCTTCGCCGGCGTCAGGCCGAACAGGCGCTTGAATTCGCGGCTGAACTGCGACGGGCTCGCATAGCCGACCGCATAGCCGGCCGCCTCGGCCGTCAGGTCCTCGCGCACCATCAGCAAGCGCGCCTGATGCAGCCGTGTCGACTTCAGGTACTGCATCGGCGACACCTGCGTGATCGCCTTGAAGTGGCTGTGAAAGCTCGGCACGCTCATGCCGGCTGCGTCGGCCAGTTGCGGCACGTCGAGCGGCTGCGCGTAATCGGCGTGGATCACGCGCAACGACCGGCCGATCCGGCCGAACTGCCCGCGCATCGCCAGCGCGCTGCGCATCGCGCTGCCCTGCGCGCCGGTGAGCACGCGGAAATACAGCTCGCGCAGCAGCGCCGGGCCGAGCACCGCGGCGTCGAGCGGCCGGTGCAACGCCTCCACGAAACGCAGCACCGACGCGTGCATCGTTTCATCCATCGGCGTCGACATCATGCTCCTGGGCGCCTGCACGGGCTCCGCCGTGCCGGCGCGGTCGATCTGCGCCGCGAGTTCGGCGGCCAGCGTGAAATCGAGGTGCAGGTACAGCGCGAGCAGCGGGCGCTCGGGCGTGGCGTCGGTCTCCATGCTGAACGGCACGGGCACCGACACGGCCAGATAGTGGTGCGCGTCGTACAGATAGCGCTCGCCGCCGAAGTAGCCGCGCTTCGATCCCTGGCACACGATCACGATGCCCGGGTCGTACAGCACCGGCGTGCGCGACAGCGCGCGGTTCGAACGCAGGATGCGCACGCTCGGCAGCGCCGTCAGGTTGTAGCCTTCGTCGGGCGCCAGCGTGCGCAGCAGCGTCACCAGGCGCTTCCGGTCGCGCGGCGGCAGCGACGGGGATCGGGCAGGGATGGGATCGGCGCTCATAGTTTTGTGCAAGAAAATCAGCGGAATCGGGCTTATTCGACGTAGCTCATCAGACTAGTATGCACGCTCCAGTCGACATTCGGGAGAAGCTCACATGGCATCCGGCAAGCTCATGCTCATTACTGGCGTCAGCAGCGGCTTTGGCCGCGCGCTCGCGCAGGAGGCCCTCGCGGCGGGTTACACGGTCGTTGGCACCGTGCGAAGCGCGCAGGCGGCGCAGGATTTTGAAGCACTGTCCGCGCAGGCGTTCGCGCGGGTGCTCGACGTGACCGACTTCGATCGCATCGACGGGGTCGTCGCTGAAATCGAGGCGAACGTCGGGCCCGTCGACATCCTGGTGAACAACGCCGGCTACGGGCACGAAGGGATCATGGAAGAAGCGTCGCTCGCGGAGATGCGCCGGCAGTTCGACGTGAACGTGTTCGGCGCGGTCGCGATGATGAAGGCGGTCATCCCGACCATGCGCGAGCGGCGGCGTGGCCACATCCTCAACATCACGTCGATGGGCGGCCACATCACGATGCCGGGCATCGCTTACTACTGCGGCAGCAAGTTCGCGCTGGAAGGCATTACCGAAACCGTCGGCAAGGAGCTCGAACCATTCGGCATCGCGGTGACGGCCGTGGCGCCGGGTTCGTTCCGCACCGACTGGGCGGGCCGCTCGATGGCGCGCACGCCGCGCTCGATCGCCGACTACAACGCGCTGTTCGACCCGATCCGCCAGGCGCGCGAAGAGAAGAGCGGCAAGCAGCCGGGCGATCCCGCGAAGGCCGCGCGGGCGATGCTCGCGGCGATCGCGGCGGAACATCCGCCCGCGCATTTGCTGCTCGGCAGCGATGCGCTGCGGCTGGTACGCGGCAAGCTGGCGGCGCTGGACGCGGAAATTCGCGCGTGGGAGGCTGTGACGGTGTCGACGGACGGTTGACGTGCGGTTGAAGCGCGGCGATGCACGATCGTTCGCCCGTAGCGAATTCGTCCACGTCGATGAAATTGACGATGATCATTCGCATCCTGGCATCATCGTTTAACAAACCTGTTCGATAATGGCTGCCGGCCACCGCGCCGAATTCAACCACCTTACAGGAGTCCATCGCGATGCCATACGTCACAACGAAGGATCACGTCGAGATTTTCTACAAGGACTGGGGCCCGAAGGACGCGCAGCCCATCGTCTTCCATCATGGCTGGCCGTTGTCCGCGGACGACTGGGACGCGCAGATGCTCTTCTTCGTCCAGAAGGGCTATCGCGTCGTGGCGCACGACCGGCGCGGCCACGGCCGGTCGGCGCAGGTGTCGGACGGCCACGACATGGATCATTACGCGGCGGACGCGTTCGCGGTCGTCGAAGCGCTCGACCTGCGCAATGCGGTGCACATCGGCCACTCGACCGGCGGCGGCGAAGTGGCGCGCTACGTCGCGAAGCATGGCGAACCGGCCGGCCGCGTCGCGAAAGCGGTGCTGGTCAGCGCGGTGCCGCCGCTGATGCTGAAAACCGAAGCGAACCCGGAAGGCTTGCCGATCGAGGTGTTCGACGGCTTCCGGAAAGCGCTCGCCGACAATCGCGCGCAGTTCTTCCTCGATGTGCCGAGCGGCCCGTTCTACGGGTTCAACCGCGAAGGTGCAACCGTGCATCAGGGCGTGATCCGCAACTGGTGGCGACAGGGGATGGAAGGCAGCGCCAAGGCGCATTACGAGGGCATCAAGGCGTTTTCGGAAACGGACCAGACCGAAGACCTGAAGTCGATCTCCGTCCCGACGCTCGTGCTGCATGGCGAAGACGACCAGATCGTGCCGATCGCGGATGCCGCGCTGAAGTCGATCAAGCTGCTGAAGAACGGCACGCTGAAGACGTACCCGGGCTACTCGCACGGGATGCTGACCGTCAACGCCGACGTCCTCAACGCCGACCTGCTGGCGTTCGTGCAGGCGTAACGGTGTGAGCGCAGGCCCGCTTCGGCGGCCTGCGCTGCCATTGCGGGCCGGCGGCGCGCGGTAGGCCCGTCGCGCCGTCGGCCACGCGGCCACGCGGCCGGATCACAGGTCCTGGCCCGGACCGTTGAAGCGGATGCCTGGAAACGTCAGGCGCGGCATCCGGCGCTCCAGGAACGCGAGCAGGTCGCGCACCTGCGCGGCCTTGGCGGAGTCGTCCGGCCAGACGAGGTAGTACGCGTCCCCCGTATTGACGGCGGTCTTGAACGGCAGCACGAGCTGCTTCTCGTCGATGGCCGTCGCACACAGCGCGAGATCGCCGATCGAGATGCCGTGGCCGGCAATCGCCGCCGCGATCCCCTGTTCGAGCATGTCGAACACCTGCCCGCGCGTGATGTCCACGTCGAGATCATGCCCGCTGCCCTTGAGCCAGCGGCGCCAGTCACGCCGGTCGGGCGACGGGTGGATCAGCTCGCACGCCGCCGGATTCGTGCGTGCGACCGTCGCGGTTGCCCGCGAGCACACCGGAATCAGCCATTCGTCGAACAGCTTCACGCACTGCGTGGCCTCGCCGAACTTGCCTGCGCCGAGCAGGATCGCGCAATCGTAGGATTCGCTGAAGAAATCGACGGTATCGACGTCCATCCACACGCTCGCGATCTGCACCTCGAACGCGGGCCGCGTGTCGCGAAACGCGGCCAGTGCGTCGAGCAGCCAGCGCATCGTGAGCGTGGACGGCGCCTTGAGCCGCAGCACGTCGCGCTGCGACTGGAACAGCACGCAGGCTTCCTCGATCTGCCGGAAGCCGCGGCGCAGGCCCGACGCGAAGATGTGCGCTTCCGCCGTCACGGTCATTTTCGGGCCGTGCCGGACGAACAGTTTCCGTCCGAAGTACGCCTCGAGCGTCCTCACGTGCTTGCTCACCGCGCTTTGCGTGAGGCTCAGTTCCTCGGCAGCCAGCGTAAACGAGCCGGTGCGCGCGGCGCTTTCGAACGCGCGCAGCGCGTAGACGGGAGGGAGCGGTTTGGCCTTCACGGGTTTCGAATATGAATAAAACTCATGTCATCCGGCAGGATTTTCCGTTTTTCAACAGCTTGGCGGGTACGCAATACTTCAGAAAACCGTGCAATCCGCTGCGCTGAAGCACGATGATGCCACCGCGGCGGGCACGCGCGTCCATTCACCCAACAACTTTTTGTCATGGCACTTCATTACCCGCTGCTGTTCGCCTATCTCGCCGCGATCGTGCTGCTCATCGCGACGCCCGGCCCGGTCGTCATGCTCGTGGTCGGCACCGTCGCGCGGCGCGGCTTCCGCCAGGGGATGCTGACTGCGGTCGGCGCGAATGCCGCGAGCCTCGTGATGATCGCGGGGGCGATGCTGATGGTGTTCGGCGTCGTACTCGTCAGCGAGCGTCTGTTGACCGGGCTGCACGTGGCGGGTTGCGTGTTCATCGCGGTACTGGCCGTCCGGACGCTGCTCGGCGAATGGCGCGCCGGCCGGACGCGCGACGGCAATGACGCGCGGGAAGGCGAGCCGGCATCGCAGGCGCGCGGCTTGCCGGGCGTCGTGCGCGGCTTTCTCGTCGGCATCGCGAATCCGAAGGACCTGCTGTTCTTCGTCGCGTTCTTTCCGCAGTTCGTCGGCATCACGCCGGATTCGCGCGTGAGCCTGGCAATCCTGGCCGCACTGTGGATCGCGGTCGATTTCACGATCCTGACCGGCTACATGGCCGCGATCAACCATCCGCTGATTCATCGCAAGCAGCGATGGATCACGGCTTCGTCAGCGGGCGCGCTGCTCGTGATTGCGCTCGCCGGGCTCGGCAGCACGATCGCGGGCGCCGCGTAAGCGGTCCCGATTGACCGCGCGAGTCATGTCAGCCGTTGCGCAGGAACACGACGTAGCCACGGAACCACGGGTTCGTCGCGAGGTACGGCGGCGCGTCCCATTCGCCGCCCTGGATGATGCCGATGCGAAACGGCAACTGCAGCCGTGCGACGCGCGGCAGGTAGTCCGCATAGTCGGGGATCGTGCGGCGGCCCTGGTAGGTCTGCACGACCACTTCGTCGACGATCCCCCTGAGCTGGTTCACCTGGTCGGTATCGATGCGGCTGCTCCAGTCGAGCAGCCCGGTGATGCTGAGCCGATAGTCGGCGGGCAGCGTGTCGCGCAGCGACCGCAGGAATTCGAGGTAATCCTGCAGGTGGCGCGTGCGCGCATCGAAGTCGATCTGGATGCCGGTGATCGTGCGGCCCGACGCGCGCCAGCGCGTGAGCTGCGCGAGCATGATCTGCGTGACGCGCGGCGTCCAGCGCAGCGTATGCGCGCGATAGACGAGCCACACGCGCGCCTGCGGCGCGGGCGGCAGCGCCACGCCCTGCGCGATCACGCGGACCTGCGACTCGTCCCGCGGCGGCGCCTCGATCTGCCCTTGCAGCACGTACACGGTGCGCGCGCCGTGCACGACCGCCTGCGGCTTCACGCCTGCCCACAGCCAGAACGCGTCATACCGCGCGGCGTCGACGGTGCCGGCCTGTGCGACGCGTCCGGCCAGCAGCAGTGCGATACACGCCAGGCGCGCGATGCGCTTCACGAGGCGCTTACCAGTAGTAGCGAAGCTTCTGCGCCCACGGGCTGCCCGCGTAGCTCGCCTTCAGCGTATCGAACCAGCGCTTGCGCACGTTCTTCGGCACGTCCTTGCCGCCGCATTCGTTGGTGCCGCCCGGTGCATAGCACTTGATCGCACGATAGTACGCGTAGGCGCGATCGTTCGGGTTCGCCTGTGCATCGGCCATCACCGTCACGTAGCTCGACATCCGCTCGTACGGTTTGCCGTCGAACTGCGACGGCCCCGCGCCGAGCGTCGACGGAATGCCCGTGGCGGCCTTCGTCGCTGCGTTGCGGATCCACATCGGCACCGGATCGCTTTCGACGCCGGGTGCGGGCGGGTGCAGGCGCACGAAATCGGCGAGGCAGTTCAGCCCTTTCGGATCGGCGGGATTCTGCTGGAGCACCGTGGCGATGTCGTGCGCGGACGGGCACGTATAAGCGTCTTCGTTCCTCGCGCCGGCCGCGACGAACGGCTTCAACGGATCGGCCGGCTTGCCGGGCACCAGCGCGGCATCAGCGATGAACTCGGCGTAGTGCGAGCGGGTGAGCTCCTTGTACAGCAGCGTGTACAGCGCGGTGTCGCGCAGCGCGCCGCCGCTCGCCTGGTTTTGCGCTTGCGCGCGCAGCAGGTCCGCATTGGCCGAGCGTTGCAGCAGCACGGCACGGATCGCGGCGTTCTGCACGGGCGAATCGTCGGCGAATGCGTCGTTGACGAGCCCGGCCTGTTCCAGGTTGATCGCGAGCGCGAGCTCCAGCGCCTCGCGCTGGAAGCGGAATTTCGCGAGCGGGATCAGGTCGCGCCACAGCTGGCGCGCCTTGTCGGACTGGCCGCTGTCCTCCAGCGCGAAGCCGCGCAGCGCCTGCTGGCTCAGGCCGAAGTAGTCGAGCGGCTCAGCGGGCGTCTGCGGCAGCAATGCGAGCGCGGCGTCCGGCTTGTGCCCGATCTGGACGTACCAGGTCGCGAGCAGGTAGTCGTACAGCGCGGGCGCGTTCGCGAAACGCGGCTTCTGCGCCTGCAGTTCGTCCAGCGTCAGCGGCTTGGCGCGGCTCGAATCGCTGCTGTCCGACGTGCGCATGCGCAGCAGGTCGACGGTCGCGAGCACGGTCGGCGACTGGATCTGGCTCGCGTCGAATTCCGCTCCGAACAGCAGCTTGCTGTCGAGTTCGTTCGCCAGCTGGATCAGCGGCACGTTCGACGTCGCCGGCGACCAGCGTGCGAGCGCGTGCCCGTACAGGTCGGCCTGCTGCGTGACGTTCCCGCCGAGCCACGCGACACGCCGCAGCAGCCCGTTTGCGGAGGTCGCATAGCGCCCCTGCGGGTACACCTTCAGGTAAGTGCGAAACACCGTATTCGCGGCGTCGAGCGACACCTTCGCCACGCGGCCGCGCGTCGGCGTGGGGCTGTCGTTGTCGAACACGTTGGCCTGAGCGGCGTTCAGCTGCGCGCGCCCGGCCATATAGAGGCCGGTTTCCTTCAGCCACGGGTTCGCGCTGTGGGACGCGCTCGCGAAGGCCCGGGTCGCGGTGAGGAAGTCGGCACGGTAGAACGCGTTCGTGCCGTCGAGGTACGCGGCGAACTGCTGGCCGAGCGCCGACTTGACGGGCGGTCTGGCCCACGCGGCACTCGCGCCGCCGGCGGCGCAGGTCTTCTGCGCGATGTCGGCGCGCGCCGCGCGCAGGCGCGTGGCTTCATCGGCGGGGAGGCTGCCGGCACTGCCGAGCGCGTCGTTGAATGCGTCGGCGCCCGACGCCATGCTGCGGCAGATGCTGCCTTCGCCGTCGGCGTACTGGTTCGACGGTGTTCCGGTATCCGCTGCGCCGCCGGTCTTGTCGGGCTCCTTCTGCCCGATATAGATCCATCCGGAGAAGTCCATCGGGAACGGCACGATGATCTGGTTGATCCGGTCTTTCACGGGGATCGTCTTCGGGTCCGGAAACGCCTGCGCGACCTTGGTGCTGTCGACCATCATCAGCATCGCGTTGATGCGCGTGTCGTTGGCCGGGCTCAGCATCGGCACGTTGGCGCAGGAGTAGGTGGTCTGCCGGAGCGTGGTCGGTGAATAGCAGCCGTCGTCGCCGCTGGCATGGGCCGTCGGAATGCAGAACAGGCTGGCCGCCAGCGCGGCGAACAGGTTTCGGTGCAGCAATGGGCTTTTGGGCATTTTTTTCTTGTGCCGGGTAGGGGGCCGCAGCGGCCGGGTCTCTCAGGTGAGGCGTTTCGCCCCGGCGCGTATCGTACCGCAACGGATGCACGAATTTCGCCGGTGCGAGCGGCGGCCCGGTGCATCGGCAACCAGTTCGCGCCGGACGGCTAGTCGTGTCGATCGCCGGTCCGATCCGGCTCGCGCGTCACGCGTACGCGCTGCTCGCCACACCGCCTTCGTCGACATCGTCGATCGCGGCCCGCAAGTCGTCGATCGCCACCATCAGCTCGCGGACCTGCCGCAACGACGGGTACTGGTGCAGCACGGCATGCCATTGCGGCAGCGTCAGCAGCGCGTGCCAGACGACACCCAGGCCGCCCGGATCGGCATCCGGCCGCTGCACGAGCGCGCTCGCGTATTCGAGGCTCGCCTGAGCCGACAGCAGCTGCGTCCGGCTCGCGGCGCCCAGCAGGCGTGGCGTTGCATCCGCGGACGCATCGCAGCAATAGAGCACTTCGCGTGGCAGCGTCGCTTCGTCGGTCGTCAGCGCGCGCAGCGACGCACCCTGCACGCGCACCGTGCCCTGGTGCGTCTCGAACGAATAGATCGTGTCCGGGTCGGCCTGCGCGAGCAGGTTCAGGCCGCGCAGCAGCCGCGGCAGGTCGGTGGTCGCGGCGTCCGCGGACGCTTTCGCTTCGACGAGGAAGCGCACGTTCCACACGGGCGCCGGATCATCGCCGCGCGTGCGTTCGAGCAGGATCGCGTCCCATTCGGTTTTCGCGCGATCGTGGCGGCCCGGAATCGATGACGGCACGCGCATCGACGTCACCACCCGGTACGTGCGGCGTGCGTCGACGGCGTCGAGCCGGCGCGCCAGCGCGTCGAGCGCCAGCGCGGCCAGTGCTTCGACGGCTGCGCCGCGCTGCTGCGACGCGACGCCCTGCGCGACGGCGACGGTGCTGCCTTCGAGCGGGCCCTGGCGCACCCAGAGCGACCGGTAGCGACGCACGTGCTCGTCCGATGCCAGTGCGTCGATGCGCAGCATGCGTTCGAGCGCGGGGCTGTCTTTCAGCTTGACGATGTCCTGCTCGAACGCGGCGTCGGTCGCCATGTCGGGCAGCGCGAGCAGGTGCCGCAGCGTGTCGTGCAGGTCGGCCCACGACGCGGCGGTGGCGGCCGCATGCAGCCGCGCGAGCCCGTCGCGTTGCCATGGGCGGGCGCTGCGCTCGAGCTTGGCCGGGTGCGCGATCGCGTTGACGGCCGAGTGCAGCGCGCGCCGGTCCTGCTCGGCGTGCGCGGACAACGACGCGTATTCGCGCACGCTCGGCGCATCGTGCCGCAGCACCGCGGCCTGGAAGGCGGGATCGCCGGCGTGCGTGTCCATTGCATCGCGGATCATCTGCGCGAGGGCGTCGATGAAGCGCTGCCGCAGTACCGCGTCGGGCGTCTGTCCGTCGCTTCGCATCCGGCGCGCTTCCTCGATCACGATTGCCAGCGTGGCGGCCGGGTTCGCGGCGTCGGCCGGTGATGACGCGCTGTCGAGCGGCGGCAGCCGATAGCGGCGCGCGACGGTGCGCAGGGTTTCGTCGAGCAGGGCGGGAAGCGGTGTCAGCGACATGGTCGGTATCGGCTTGAAGGCGATGCGCGTGTCCGGGGTTGGGTTGTGGTGGACGCGATGATGTGCAACGTTATCACGCTGGGACGAGCGAGATACGGGGCATGTCGTTGCGAAAGGGCTCGATGCGACGGCACGCGGCATCAGTCGCGCGCAATGTTCCTGATCAGCGTTTCGATGGTCAGGCTTTCGTCTCGAGGCCTGCCGACACCCGCGTCGAACGGGTAGCCCATCCGCTCGCCGGTTCGCGTGTAGCCGCGGCGCAAGTAGAAGTCGCTCAGCTCGCGGCGTGCCGACAGGACAACCATCACGGCCGTCTCGATCTGCCAGCTGCGAACGGCGAATTGCTCGGCTTCGTGCAGCAACGCCTTTCCGAGCCCACGATCCTGCATTGACGGCGCGACGGCCAAGGTGCCGATATAGGCCGCGTTTCCGTCTTTCCTGACTTCGATGCAGCCGGCGATACTGCCGTCGATCTCGGCGACGAGCAGGACGGAGTCCGGGGCCCGCAGCGTCGCGCCGAGCTGCGACGACGTGATCCGCGGGCCGTCGATCAGGGCCGACTCATGTGTCCATCCGCCTGCAGACGTCGTCGGGCGGTACGCCGCATTGACCAGTTCGACGAGCGCGTCGACGTCTTGCTCGCGTGCTGCGCGGTAGCGAGCGGCGCGCTTGATCGCGCCTGTCGTTTCATCCATTGAAGCCCTCGGTGTCTGTTATGGCGGTTTGTACAGCACCTCATGTCGTCCAAAGATAGACGAACGATCTTCCGGCGTCGGCATCAGCGTGGCGCTGCTTGGCGAATCGCTGTCGGCATCGGCATGGGTGGGGTTTGGTTGTGTGGTTGTGGGCGTGGTCGCGATGACATTGCCGTCAAGGCAGCACGGGCAGCCGCACACCCGAAAACGGTCACGAAACACGCCACGCATCGATCCCCGCTGTCACGCTGTGATCAGCGATCAGCGCAACCGCTCCCACCCACCACACGCATCAAGCCGTCAACGTCACCGACAGGCTGCCGAGTTCGCCGAAGCGTACCGTCAGCGCATCGCCGAGCGGCACGTCGATCGCGCCCGCGTACGAACCGGTCGTCACGATCTGCCCGGCGCGCACGGCGTCGCCGCGCGACGCGAGGAAATTGACGAGCCATACCAGCGGCTTCAGCGGATCGCCGTCCGGATGGCGGCCGTCGATCGCGCGGTTCAGCGCGCCTTCGAACGTCAGCGCCAGCGTCTCGAGCGGCACGTTCAGCCCGTCGGGCACGACCGGGCCGACGCACAGCCCCTGGTTGAATTGCCCGTCGGCCAGCAGCTCGAACTTCGATGCGCGCGTGGGCTCCGCATAGCGGCAACCGAGCACTTCGAGCACGATGCGCACTTCGCGGATCGCGTCGCGCACGTCCTGTTCGTCGTAAGGCTGTTCGCGCGCAGGCAGGTCGCGATCGAGCACGAATGCGATTTCCGGTTCGATCCGCACGATCGGGCCGCCGACGACGCGGTACGGCGCATCGGCCTCGCGGATCGTCGATGCGAAGATCGGCGCGAGGATCACGCGGTCGGGCGGCGGCAGCGCGCATTTCCAGCCGCCGACGGGTTCGCCGAGCAGGTCGGCCACGCGCTGCTGGATCGCGAGGGCGGTCTCGACGTTCTCGGGGCGCAGCGCATCGGGCAGCAGCGGGCCGGGCGAGCCGGCATGGCGGGCGGCGACGAGATGCTGGGCGGCGCCGTCCACGCGTTCGGTAGTCGTTGTCATGTCGGTTGAGCGAGTTGAAAGTGGGCCGGCAAATAAGGGCCGGACGAAAGTCGCACATTCGATGATAGCGCTTTCGGCACGATGACCGCTCGATCCCGCTGCTTCGGCTTCCGTGTCGGGCCGGTTGGCGACCTTGCCGCAGGCGAGCGGTATCGGCATCACGTCGCGACGCTTTGCCGCACGGATGGCGTCCGGTCGGCCTTGATCGCCATCAACATTCGAACCAGCCAACCGCCGATGATGGTCACAAGGCCGCGCGATCAGACGTGCGGCAACTCACCCCAGCGAGGTTCGCATGTACAAGAAGATCATGGTGGCCGTCGACGGCAGCGCGTCGTCGAAGCAGGCGCTTGCCGAGGCAGTGAAGGTCGCGCTGGCAAGCGACGCACACGTCAGCGTCGTGTATGTGGTGGACAAGTCGGTGCTGTTCACTTACGCGGGCCGTTTCGATCCGCACGCACTGGTCGAGGAGATGCGCGACGACGGGCGCAAGGTGCTGCGCGAAGCCGAGCAGATCCTCGCGCGGGCCGGTGCGAAGGGCGAGGCAGAACTCGTCGAGACCGAAAGCATCGGCGAGGACATCGCGGAGCGCCTGCAGCGCTACGTGAAGGAAGGCGCGGTCGATCTCGCGGTGGTCGGCACGCATGGGCGGCGCGGGATCCGGCGCGTGCTGCTCGGCAGCGTCGCGGAGCGCTTCGTGCGCGGCTCGAAGTGCCCGGTGCTGCTGATTCGCAGTGACGATCACGACGCAGCGGCTACCGCCGCGGCTGCTTGACGCGGCGCGCGCGATGATTCGCCGCCAGTCCCGGATCGTCGTCGCGGCGATCGCGGTGTTCGTGTCGCTCGCGGGGATGATGGCCGTCGTGTCGGGGCTGCTGTTCGACAATACGATGGCGCTGCGCGGCGGAGCGGTCGCGCTGGTGGTCGGCGTGGCCGGCTTCGTCGTGATGCTCAACCCGGGTGCGAAGGGCGAGGAGTGACGGAAGCGAGCGGGGCCGGCCTCGTCCGGTGAAGGTGCCGGACACGGCCGGCCGCCGCGCGCCCCGTGCCCCGCGACAGCCGCTGCAGCGCAAGGCATCCGCTTGCATGCCCGCTCGCGTCGCAGGCTATTCGCTTGCCGTACCCGGCGCCTTCGCGCCATCCTGCCCGAGCGGGATCGCCAGCCGTTTCAATGTCTCCGCCAGGTCGGCGTTCTCCGGCTGCACCTGCCGCGCCTGCGCGAACGCCTCGCGCGCTTCATCCCGGCGCGCCAGCTTCCACAGCACTTCACCCTTGTGCGTCAGCCCGCTTGCATAGGCTTCGCGTGCATCCTTGTCGATGTCGCCGTCCTTCGCGAAGATCGCGATCGACCGGTCGAACCAAGTCAGCGCGTCGTCGTTGCGACCAAGGCGATACAGTGCCCAGCCCTTGCTGTCGAGCGCATACGCGTCGTCCGGCGATTTCGCGAGGCGCGCATCGATCATCGCCATCGCACGATCGATCTTCAGGCCGGCATTGACGAGGTCGTAACCGACCGTGTTCAACATGCGATCCGTGAAATTGCCCACCTCGAGCGCAGTGTCGATGCGGCCTTCGTCCCGTTCGGCAATCGCCAGCGCGACCATCTTGGCCGCGATCTGTTGCCGGAGTGCCCGGCCGAGATGCTGGCCGTCGGCGACCAGGCTGCCGAGGTACTGCGTGTAGAGATCGGGCACGCCCGGATTGCCGGCACTGTTGGCGATGTCCGCGGCAGGCCCTGCGCACCAGTCGGTGTCCGTGGGGATGCGCAATACCGTGGGGTGCAACCAGAGCTTGCGGTCCTCGTGCGATTGCGCGAAGACGGTATAGCCGTTGGCGTCGATCTGCCCGCAGGCCAGGTAGGCGCCCGTGACGTCGAGTACGTATGAGTAATGGCCGTAGGGTCGCCCCGTATCGATGTCGATCACGCGGAACGTTCCGCCCATGTCGCCTTCGCCGACGATGGGCTGAAGCGCCCACTCATGCTCGGGATGACGGGCGGGCAGGCGGATCCGCACCGTGCGTCCGGCGGCATCGGTCGTGCCGAACACGACGCTTTCGCCGCCTTTTTCATGAGGCGGCAGCCCCGCGATCACCTGCCCGGGCAGCAGCAGCCGGTAGCGCGCATTCGGCAGCGGCCGGTGCGTGACGGGGTCGCGCAGCACGAACCGGTGAACGTAAGCTCCGGTTCCGAACGACGCGGTCGGCGCGACGTAGGTGCGTGCGTAGGCGGCGGGCAGCGCGGTGCAGCTCAAGGCCGCGGCAACGAGCGCGGCGACAAGGCGGGATGTCATGGAATGGCGGTTCTTGTTGGTAAAGGCGTGATTGACCGACGGCCGGAAATGCATTGGACGACCCACGCGGCCTTTGATATCCGGCTGCGCATACCGGGACGGATGGCCGGATCGCCCAGCGCAATTCAACGCGGAACCCGCCCGTTGCAACGTGATGCGAGGAAGCAGCGAACGGAGGCCGCGGGAATGCAGTGCGGAGCATAGCAGGGCGCGTCGGGCGTCCTGCGTGTGAACGCGTATCTCGTCCTGAACCCTGCGCGCGACGTACCCGATCGCGCGCGCTTCTGTCAAACTCGCGGTCATGAAACCGCGCCTCGCCTCACCGCCTTCCTTCGATTCCCCCCCTGCGCCCGCAGGCTTTCCCGATGCCGACGAACTGGCCGCGCTGCGTGCGTGGTACGCCGGCATGACCGTGCGTCAGGCTGTCGAGCGTTACTTGCCAGATCGGCTCGGCGAAGGGCGCTCGGCGCGCGGCGTGATCGGAGCCATTCGCCGCCGCCTCGTGCGCGTCGCGCGGCAGGTGGGCCGGCCCGATCTCGCGGAGCGGCTCGGTCATGCCGACAGTGAGCGTCTGCAGCAAGCGAAGGCGGCGGCCGAAGCGATCGGCCTGCTGCGTCATGCGCGTGCGCCGGTCCCGCAGATCAGCGACGACGTCGGCCTGTGGCTGCCCGCGCGTGCGGTCGGCGCGCTGCGTGCGCACGGGATCGCGACGCTCGCCGATCTCACGGTGCGGATTCCGCGCCGGCGCCAGTGGTGGCGTGCGATCGCGGGCCTCGGCGTGGCCAGTGCGCGGCACATCGAGGCATTTTTCGCCGCGCATCCGGCGCTGACCGAACGGGCGCGCGCGCTGATCGCGGCGACGCCGCGCGGCGCCATCGTGCCGTGGGAGCAGTTGAAGCTGCCGCACGAGGTCGACGGCTCGGCCGGCACCTTCCGCGCGCCGCGCGCGACTAGCACGCTCGATGCGGACAACGATTACGCGGCCGTGTATGCGTGGCTGTCGCTGCACGAATCGGCCGCGACGCGGCGGGCGTACCGGAAGGAAGCCGAGCGGCTGATCCTGTGGGCGATCGTCGAGCGCGGCCGCGCACTGTCGTCGCTGACGACCGAGGATGCGGTCGCGTATCGCGCGTTCGTGCGGCGCCCGACACCGCACGAGCGCTGGGTCGGGCCCGTGCGGCCGCGCAGTGCGCCCGACTGGCGGCCGTTCTCGGGTGCGCTGTCCGCGCGCTCGGCCGCGTACACGCTGTCGGTGCTCGGCGCGCTGTTCCGCTGGCTGATCGAGCAGCGCTACCTGCTCGCGAATCCGTTCGCGGGCGTCAAGGTGCGCGACACGCGCGGCCCGAACGCACTCGACACGTCGCATGCGTTCACCGAAGGCGAGTGGCTGCTCGTGCGCACGATCGCCGACGGGCTCGAGTTCCGCAAGGCCACGCCGGCCGCGCCGCAGTCGGGCTGGACGCCGGCCGCCGCGCAACGGCTGCGCTTCATTCTCGATTTCGGCTATGCGACCGGGCTGCGCGCGAGCGAGTTGGTCGGCGCGACGCTCGGCGACATCGAGACCGATGCGCACGGCGACGCGTGGCTGAAGGTGATCGGCAAGGGCAGCAAGGCCGCGCGCGTCGCGCTGCCGCCGCTCGCGCGCACGGGGCTCGACCGTTTCCTGGTCGCACGTCGGTTGCCGGTCACGCCGTCGCGCTGGCGGCCCGATACGCCGCTGATCCCGAGCCTCGCGGAAGACGGCGCGGCCGCGATCACGAGCGTGCGGCTGTGGAAGGTGATGCAGCGTTTCTTCGCGCAGACGGCCGATCAGGTCGCGGCCGACAACCCCGCGCTCGCGCAGAAGCTGCGGCAGGCAAGCCCGCACTGGATGCGCCATACGCATGCGACCCACGCGCTGGCGCGCGGCGCGGAGTTGACGACCGTGCGCGACAACCTGCGGCATGCGTCGATCTCGACGACGTCGATCTACCTGCACGGCGACGACGTGAAGCGGGCGCGGCAGATGTCGAGCGCGTTCGCGGCCGAGAAGTAGCCGTGTCGTGCCGATCGGGCAGGGGCTGCCTGCGCGTCACGTCGCGCGCTCGCTTGCGTCCGGCTGCGTGAGTTTCTGCGCCGCATGCGTGACGACCGCATGACGTCGGGCCGTACGCGCTCGAACAGCGCGGACACAGACTCGAGCACGTCCGGCGCGGCCCGTTCGGGGCATCCGCATTCGAACGGCGGCTCGGGCGCGTATTCGATGCCGAACTGCACCGCTTGCGCGTAGGCGGGGCCGGCGATGTCGGTGCTGCGTTCGCGGGCGGGTGTGGTCGCGGTCGGCTGGGGCGCGACGTCGCGCGTCGCTTACGGCGGGGACGGTTGCGCCGGCAATGGATGTCTCGGGTGCGCTCATCGGGGGGCCTTTCAGAGATGCTTCGGGGGCACCGCGATCCGGTCGGATGGTCCGTGCCGCTCCCCCGGCACGTAAGCGAAGCACATTTTTGGTGAAGCGCTGTTGGAAGTATGGCCGGGATTCATTGAAAATCCGCCATATCGCGACGTAAGTACTTGATTTGTAATAAACAACAGGAAAATTTTGGATCGTGATCAATGCTTCACCACGTGTCCCGGTGCGCGCCACATCACGGATGCAATGCCGCGGGCGTGACTCGTTCATCGCCTCAGCCGACGCTGCGCCATCGGGAACATGCCCAGGCCGGGGATATCCCGAGGGATTCGATGATTTCCAATACCCAACCGTCGCAACGTTCGTTACCAAGCCGACAGATGTGGGCTCCCCGCCCCCTGGGGTGGGGAGCTTCATTGCGACCACATTATTCTGCGCTCCACAATCCAAGATTACCGAGGCTTGCGGCGAGCTTGAGTCGGGCGGTTCGCCATTTTGATATCGCCACCAAACGTTGTTTTTGCGCTTCGGTCAGTGCGGTCTGCGCGTTCAGGAGTTCGGTGAATGTACCGACCCCCGCCTTGTAGCGTCCGCGGGCTATATCGAGCGCGCGTTGCGCATCGGCAAGCAGATCTTTCGAATTGCCCACATTGACGGTGTCGGTCTGCAAGCTCTGGTAACTTTCCCATACATCGAGCGATACCTGCAGTTCTGTATCCCGCAAATCCGCTTCCTGTGCATCGGCTTGCGCCTGAGCCTGCGCGGTGCGATAGCCGGAGGCGAAGCCTTCGAACAGCGGGATTGTCACCTGGATACCGATCGTGCTTCCACGACTGGTGCTTACCGAGGGCGAACCCAGAGAAACCGGTTGTTGCTGATACGACGGATTGTTCTGCGCCAGGCTGCCTGCGAGTGAGACGGTGGGGCGGCCCTGGGCTCGCATGGCGTCGACATTGGCGCGCGCGGCTTCCAGCATCGCGCGGGCGGCTACCAGTTTGGGGTGGTGAATCTTCGCTTCGTCGATGAGCCGATCGACGCCTTCGGACAATCCGGCGTCTTCCGGCGACGGCTCGGTTTGCGCGAGCTGCAGCGGTGTATTTGCATCGAGGCCCATCGAAACGGCCAGCGCACCGATCGCCATACGCACATCACCCTCGGCGCTCACGCGATCGAGCACCGCGCGACGCCAGGTCGTTTGCGCCTGCAACTGATCGCTTAGCGTACCAACCCCAGCCTCGTGCTTCGCGCTCGCCTCGGCGAGGCTCTCCCTTGCGATGTCCTCCGATCGCCGTGTCGCATCGACGGACGCCTCTGCATCGCGCACCGCATACCAGGCCTTCGCGGCATGGAAGAACACGGTTTGCAGCACGTTGTCCTGCGTGGCATTTGCGGCGGCAAGTAGCTGACGCGCCTGATGCAGGGCAGCGCTGCGTTTGCCAAAATCGAACAGCACCCAGGTCAGGTTCAGCATCCCGTATTTGCTGGACGAATTCTGCGAATTTCCGATGTCTCCCAGCCCGAAGGCGCTGGCATCGTAGGTGGTCCGCAGCGTATCCCGTTCGTAGCCAGCGGTTGCGTTCAGCGTCGGCAGATAAGCTGCCTCGCTAGTTCCGACTGCAGCCGCCTGCGCGCGGGCGTTCGCCCATGCCTTACGTGTCTGGGGATTTGCGCAGACTGCCTGTAGGATGACGTCCTCCAGTTCGATGGGGCGATCAGTGGCTACCTCAACGCACGACATGTTCTTCAGCGTTGTCTCGGCCGGGGTCGCGGAGACCAGTTCGTGCGTGCGGTAGACGTCAAGCAACTGGGCCACGGCGGGCCGGGTGTCAAACAGCGCGGCCGCACAGGCGACGATCAGGCAGGAACGGACCGTCGGCATTATTGTCCTGCCGGCATCGGACTTTCGGGGGACATTGAAGCGTCAACCTCTGTGCCACCGGTCGACTGGTCGAGCACAATCCTGCCGCCGTTCAGTACGATCACGCGCGATGCCGACGCTATTGTTTCCGGCCTGTGAGCGACAATCAGACGCGTCATATTAAGCATGCTGACAGCGGCGTTCACCTGTTGCTCGCGCTGTACGTCGAGATGGCTCGTCGCTTCATCGAGCACCAGGATCTTTGGCCGCTTGTAGAGCGCCCGTGCCAGCAGGACTCTCTGCTTCTGGCCGCCCGAGAGCACCGTGCCCATGTCGCCCACGAGCGTGTTATAGCCCATCGGCATCCCAACGATGTCCGCGTGTATCGCAGCAAGCTGTGCACACTCAGCCACCCAGCGCGGGTCGGCCTGCTGATCAAAGAAGCTAATATTGTCGGCGATCGAGCCGGCGAACAGTACGTCGTCCTGCATCACGGTGCCAACCAGCGCTCGCAGGCGATCGAAGCCGAGCCGGTCGACGTCGACGCCACCGATCCGGATCGAACCGGATGTCGGCGCGAGCACTCCGAGCAGTACGTTGATCAACGTGGTCTTGCCACAGCCTGACGGTCCAATGATCGCAACCGATTCGCCGGGCTCAATTTTCATCGACACCCCGTCGAGCACGAGTGGTTCGCCGTCGGCGTAGCGGAACGTGAGTTGGTCGGTTTCGATGCTGGAGATCAGGTTGTCGATTTCTCCGGGCACCTGCCGCAAGCTGGCACTGGGCTCGGGTTGCGCGAACACAATGTCGGCAAGACGCTCGCCCTGCAGCTGCAGCATCCTGACCTCGAAGAACCGGTCGATGAGGCTGCCGACCCGGCTGTCGAACTGGCCCTTGTACGCATTGAATGCCATCAGCACGCCGACTGTGAACTGGCCGTCCATCACAAGACGTGCACCGAGCCAGATAATGACGAGCCCTTCAAGACCGAACAGCAGCCCGTTTAACTGCTGGAAGAGTAGCTGCAGTTTCTGCACGTGGAGGCCCGCATTGATCTGTTCGACCAGTAGCGTGAGCCATCCCGATCGCCGCTCGCTCTGCCGATTGAACAGCTTGATCGCCTTGACTCCACGTACGGTCTCAAGGAAATGACTCTGCTGTTTCGCAGTGTGGACGATCTGCTCTTCGGTTGCCTGCCTCAGGGGGCGATACCACAGTGCCCGCAACAGCGCGTAAAGCAGCATCGTGCCGAGCGCGATCAGGGCAAGTCTCCAGCTGTAGATGAGCATCATCATAAGCGTGACGATGGCCATCAGTCCGTCGATCACTGCGCTCAGGAACGACGTTGTCAGCGTCTGCTGGATCGTATCGACCGATCCGAAGCGCGACACGACGTCGCCCAGATGCCGGCGCTCAAAATACTGCACCGGCAGGCCAAGCAGATGAGTGAACACGTTGGCGCGCCACTGCACGTTGAGCGTTGTACCGAAATACATCAGTGCCCATGTCCGGACTGCGCTGGTCGCCTGCTGCATCACCAGCAGCAGGCCGAAACCCAGTGCGAGCACCGTCAGCAGGTCGCGATCGGCACCGACGATGGCTTCGTCGATTACCCATTGCAGAAAGAATGGCGATGCCAGCGTGAATATCTCCAGCGCAAACGCGAGAAGCAGGATCTGCGCAATCGAGCGCGACAGTCCGGTCACCGGCCCGAGCAGCGCACGCAGTTTGACCGATGGGGTTGCGTCGCGAGGCTTGAAGCTGCTCGCCGGCCAGAGCTCCAGTGCGACGCCGGTGAACGCCCGGGACACTTCCTCGAGCGACAGCCTGCGGAGCCCCTGCGCTGGATCATGAATGGTCACCGTCTTGCCGGTCACTTCGCGCAGTACCACAAAGTGATTGAAATTCCAGTGCAGGATGCACGGCGTGCGCAACTGGCTGAGATGATTGAGATCGAGCTTCAGCGCACGGGTGCCGAGATCGAGATGCTGCGCGATTGCGATCACGCGGCCCAGGCCAACGCCCTTCAGCGACACCGGAAACCGGCCGCGCAGCGTCGCGAGGTCGATGTGATGCCCGTGATAACCCGCGACCATTGAAAGGCACGCGAGACCACACTCCGCAGCTTCGGTCTGCAGGGTCACCGGAAGCCTGTTGCCGATGCCAAATGAAAGACGATCCAGAAGAGACATGGGCAGGCGAGAGATCAGAGTTTGCCGGTCAGGCTGTAGAGAGGTTCGAGCACCCATTCGTACAGGCGACGGCGTTCCTGCAGAACATCCGCCTTCAGGGCCATGCCTGCCTGCAGGGGCTGCGGCTTGCCATAAGCGGTGACTTGCTGCGCGTTCAGCGCGACGGTAATCCGGTAGTAGCTGCCATCACGGTCTATCGGCCCGCCACTTGTTGCGAGTTCCGCAGACGACAGTGCGGTCCGGGCAAGGCAATGTCCCACAGACAGTTGAAGGTTGGGACGGCGGGTGCGGCATAGATTATGCGACC